>DWNK01000224.1:0-13082 GCA_018250315.1 Hyalothyrus neleus pemphigargyra | reverse complement strand
TCGCAAGCTATTTTACCTTTTTACGAACAAATCCACGCTGCCAATGTGGTAAATTAAAAAAAATTACTTAAACACTAACTAAGTTGGTACCTACTATTACTAAACTAAGTAATACTTACTAGATAAAATTGTTTAAAGATCGTATAATCCTATTGACGCAACGTTAAAACCTTGGCTTAAACCTAGTAATTATAGCTACAGGTTAAAAATTTCGCTATTTGAAAATCGAATAAGCGCATATTAGGCAATGTACAATTAGAAGGCGTACATACCAATATTGTTTGCAGACGTGATTGTTGCAAGGCAACAGAGTAGCACAGAAATCTTCATGTTAGTGTGAACTGTTTAACGATAGAAAATAGATTGATCGGAGGATTATGTAGACACCATCGATCTGGCCGTGAACAGACTTAATTGATTAAATTAAAGAGTTATCTTACGGTTTCGAAAGCAGGATTTTGGTATACCTACCTAATTTGTTTTTATCTGTCCTAATCTGTTTTATTCGGGTCGCATGTTTACTTATATTATATTTTAGTATTCGTTAATTATGAATGTGTTGAGTATTACTTTTTGTGATTATTATAAATACAAAATAATTTGAATTCACATTAATAGTGTTTTGCCTTTACTTATAAAATTAAAGAAAATCACCACAACAAAAGATCCGCCGAAAGGTCACTTGGCCTACTCCGTTACTACAAACCCGAAGTTTCGGGATACTTAACAACATTCGTTTAGGTTGCCTGACCGAAAATTTAAAAACATATTAGACATTCATATGTCTATAATTTATCCTGAAACTTTGGGGTTTGTATTAACGGAGTAGGCCCCAAGATCCGGTTTTTTATTCTGTGGATATCCGAGGACCCGATACAGATATCCGGTAAAGGAAATAAATTACATATTGTAATTTATAACTGACAAACAAAACCGATTGAACACTTAGCCCCGCTTTTGTACATCGTATACGATTAACCAAGTTAAGCAACGTTGGGCGAACTAAAAAGTTGAAGATTTCTAATCTGTGGTTGGAGTAGATATGAGTTGGGAGTTAGTGGCAAAGTTTTGTCCTCGCTTGTGTAGTTCGGAGGGCTCGTTAAGGGGTAGGTCCTGGCCTAGGTAGGTAGGTAACCTGCACTCCACTTACTTGCAATAGTGTCATGGAATAGCACCAGATTTTTCCGTTCAAGTGCTCAGCAGTGAGCCTACTTACGCATCTTTTACATGATTTTTACGTGATAAAGTATTTTATTAGTTTTCCATTCTGTAAATCTAATAAGTAAGTTTTATAGTGTGAAGCTGAATCAAATTATACAACTTTGGCGCATTCTAATAACATGATTCGATTTTTTTATATCATTTACTCCAGATACTTATAGATACCTAAAACAAAATACAAGGAATTCTATCAACCTCCAAATGTTGTAGTATCTATAAACCACAAAATTCCATCCTAGACTACATTCAACTCGTAAGTAATTAACTGTCTGTAGAACAGACAATGTCAAATGTTCTTACGTAAATATCATGTATCTACATACCTACAGTAGATAGTAATAATAGATATTATTACTTAATATTCATATAAATTTGTGTAGGTCTATCCAATTAGGTACACAATGTATTTTGTTAAGCTTTGCTTTAGATGCATAAATGCAATGAACGTGAACGTTGCATAATGAATGTTCAATAAAGGGGACTTCACACAAGACGATATATAGGGCGACTAGTAAATCACTTGCGATATTGATACAGTACACTCAGTATTCGATTCTCGTTCAAAATAAGTAAATAAGCAGGTGCTGAAATTTTGACATAATTGTTCAATAAAAACAATAATTGTAGACACTTATACGTAATATATTTTGTTATTTGGCTTTCAGGGGGATTACTACCATTTACTAAGTAACTATTCTCCATTCTGTGCTGCCATGTTCTAATCAGTATTATCATAGTTCTGCTTCGTATGTTCGAACATACGGTGTAGGATGATTTTAATAAACACTGAGAGCTCTTATACTAGATAGTGTAATGTTTAATTGTATTGTAAGCTACTACATCTACAGTGTAAGCTAGAGTTAGCCCTTTTTTAACAATTTTAGCAGACGATTTATTTCTTTGTACGAATCGTAGCTCAAATAGGTTTTAACAATAGATTTCCAATGAGTTTTTGTTATTTATCTAAATCTTAATTTAGCTCATGCCCATAGCCATGCCTATTGCAGAAAAACTAATTATGAATTATGAAACTTACCAAAACTATTTTATAACATGATACGTCCTAGACCATAGATGATTTATTTCCTTTTAATTGGCCTTGAAGTTAGTATGATATTACAGTGTCATAAAAAAATCCTTATGAGTCTAATGACGCATATTACGTTCCAAAATGAATTCTTGTTGGTATTTCCCGCTCGTGTAGAAGAGCCCTTACAGACTTATCAAACGGACACTGTATTGAATGCTCAAAAGGACAATTAGTTTTACGGCATTTTTATTTACTTCGGACTGCAATAGTCAAGTACAGTAGAGCATTTTAATTGAATTAATTTTCCCATGGTGATAAAACGCTTTGTATCAACAATAGCCATACGAACTCCATGGATGCTCAGGTCCTTGGCACATTTACTGGAGAATTAAATAACTCACTGTTAGCATATCGACGCTCCTATCTAAGAGTTTTGATAACCGTGAATGGTGGTGCTACGTGTAGAGCCATTTTGGCTACTTTTTATTGTACGTAGACACTTTAAAACCTTACTCTACTCTCTTTACTTGCACCTAATTCTTGTGGTATTAAGATTAAAGATTGTTTTAATATGTTTTAATTGTAAGGAAGCTTTTTCGCGCCTTTGTTGAAGAATAAATCTCAAGATCGGAAGAAGAAGACTATCGAGTACCGTACTAGAATTTTGGTAGAGACGAAATGTGTTGCTTTTGCTCTAGTAGTAACTAAGTAGTGGAAGTAGGTTGGTTTAAGTCTAGTTTTTCATTTTGTCTCTACGATGCTCTTTAAATTAGTAGGTACAGTTGTTTCCAAGATTAGCATATATAAACAGTTTTTACTTTAATTTTAATAATATAAATAATGGGCACATTAAATGATTCATTGACAGTTAAACTCAGTGTTATAATTTTGTAAGTGTGTTATGACTGAAATTTCAGCATCGCAAGGCCAGATGTGGGTTAAGATTAAAATAATGTCGATTATATCAACTGTTATTACCTACTTATTCAGTGACTTTCTTAATAATATACTCTATAGCAAACAAGTTAAGAGTTATTCAAAGACAAATTTCGGGAGATATCCTTGAGTATACGAATTAGGATTGTATTTAATGTTCCTATAGAGGCCGCAACTGATTTTATAAGTAGAGCATGACAAAAAGAAGTCAGAGGAACGAAACTAAAGACATAAGTACTGGAATAAGAGCAAGACTGATAATATTTGTTGCGCTAAACGGATTATGAACGTTGTTTATGAGTTTCAAACATATTTCGCTCATCGCCATGTTTTGTGTCAAAAATAGCATTGCCATATCAAAAGATCAAAGACGTGCCGTATAACTAGTGACAGGAGTTGCATTACAGTATCATTATACAAGATTTACTTTGTTTAAAGATCAGTACAGGTGTACTACATAGGTAACGGACCCATTTAATATAAAAAATAAAACAAACCCTACTTTAATTCTTTAACCTATTAGATACATTAATTTCTTGTATTTCTCACTCCGAGAAACATCAGTGGACGATATATCGCCCCTTCAGAACGAGAAAGGCTTTCAACCTCGATATAATTGTATGAAGAATGTTGTGTTGTAGACATCTAAAACGAGGTAAACGGTGTCTCTATCAGAAACCGTTTCAGACCTCAGTTTCAGAGTAAAAAAATGATTCATATTACACAGATATACTTACTATACAGATGTACTTACTGTACATATAGAGATCAGGGCGATTATGTACTTTGCTTTGTGTGTATCTATGTCTCCAAGGTCACAGTTATGTTCTTCCATATGATCCTATATGCAATAAAAACATGACACATTTTAAATAGATATTGTAGATATTATACAGAGGCACTAATTGTGTTTCTTTGAATAGTATCCGATTCTATTTATCGCAATCATCGCGTTCAGAAGTTTCCTATTTTTATTCGCTCTGAACTACGCCGCCCTACAACATTCTTAGATCAATAAGCAAAGTACCTTCTTAAAAATTCCATGAATCGGAATTCGTACACTGTGAAGTACTTATTAAAGCTTTGAAATAGATCAGAGAACCGACTGTATGAGAATAGAACGTTGTAAATAATATTATCCAAGTTATATTTTGTTATTTAATATATAAAGGTAGATTTTTAGATAGATGTAGGTACATAGAATCCATAACACATCTACTTTTTGATAAAATAAGTAAGTATATGCTAGATAATTTGTAATATTTTGGAAGTAATAGAGAGTTAGGATTCGAATCCGGCTATTCGGAGTGGAATATGGAAATTATTAACTACTAGCTTTTGCTTAAGGTATCGACAGATACCTTACCTGAAATGGCCCTAGCCTTTATTCAACGTAGAACGCCAAATTGCCGATTTGATGATCTATTTTCTTTGTTAACAATTTATGTAATAAAATTTACCAAATATTCAAAAATTAACTTAACATATGCACCCACGAAATTCAATACATGCCCCACATTCATTCTTTTTCGCTAGAAATAATAATTAATCTAATAATAATTAGACATTTTTGACTCCAGCAGTAGTAGCAGTAGTTGTAGTAGGTATATTATAATAGTCTATAAAACACATGGTCAGGTAATTCGCTCTAGTCCAATACGTGTAGAGTACTCATAGATCAGTACTATTTATTCTCAACACACACATTTCGTATGCTTCAGTCACCGCGCTCATCTCTGCCATGACAGATCATTGAACCATTTCTGTGCCTGAAACTTTTATAGAGCTTATACTTTTAGTGACAACAATTAGCGTTTTATTGATAAGAAATAAAAATGTTAAAATCCGCAGTAACAGTTTTAGTGGTATCATACACAGTTGTATTACAAGTGATAACGGCGCCTGCAAATTCTTATTGTAAGTTATGCACGTTTCTTTCGATAGAGGAATAAATTGAAAAATGTTTAAATACTTATATAACACCTTTGCAACTAAATTATTTTCTCTCTGGAGATAGTTCATGTAGCTCTTATCAGTTTAATTTCAGAAGGTTAAGTTTTCCGGTAACCAATTTATTTGTGATATATTATCATAAAATTCTTATTCACTGATGGCTCAATTAGGAAATATGACTGTCACTCTTGGGTCCGAGTTCGTATGCAGCCGCGTCTTACTAACGTAACTAAAATAATGTAATAATAATCATTATAAACGTAATAATTATTAAGTAAATAATTATCACTTGCTATATGATGAAGGAAAACATCGTGAGGAAAGCTACATATTATGTGCAAGTTCTAAAAATATTATCTGAAAGGTCTATCTACCAATTCGCACTTGGCCAGCGTGGTAGACCTTCACATTCTGAAGTTAGAGCCGACTCCAGCAGGAAACTGGGTTGGAACTGTATTGGGTTCGTTTTAATGATAATGACGAATGATGCGGATTTTCCGGTATTTTATACCTTACATTTTCGTTATCGCGTGCGTATTATCTACTAATCAGTACTTTACTTATCAGTGAAAGAACATTCGTGACCTAACCTTAACTTTCCTGCAAGTGTCCTATTTTTAAGTGCACCATGGCTAAAAACCATTGTTTTTCAGTGAAAGAACAGCCGACCGAAACACAGGAAGAACAAAGCTTCGTAATATAGGTATATTGCTTTGTGTCTCATTCACTCACAAGGAAGATTTATGTCATTTGGGATAGGCTTATTTTATTGCAGTTAAAATGTTATATAAGTACTATTCTTCTAAATCTATATGACACATTAAATAGAAAATACATTAGACGTATTATTATTATTATTAAATTTTTGACTCTACGTCACTTTTATAAAGCTAGAAAGTAGAAAATAAGTATTCAGTTTATTCATCAAAGAAATATTCCATGTATTAGGAACATCCATAAATCACCATGGACAATGTTCTGCCACTTGACTCTGTGGTTAGTTGTTCCAATTTTTTTGCGCCCATTGGAATCATGTGAATATATCATTAGTAATTGAGTGTCCAAATGAAGTGTCAATGATTTCTTGTAGATACATATATACGACATGAAGTAGTGATAGCTCTGTGGTTTAGAAATCTGGTCTCTGTCCTCAAGATTCCAGGTTGGAAGCGAAGGCGCATATAATATTTTAATTACGAGTAAGTTCGCGAAGTGTAATCGTACGTGGGATAATATTCCTAATTCTCATTCCGCGAGGAGATCCCAAGAATGGGACGGTAACGGGTTGATTATAATATGATTCCAAACTCAGTTTCAAACGATCTCATTATCCTACTGAGGCCTTTTCCTTTATACAGTGTTTTTATAATAATTATAGGTCTACCTATATGAGGTAGAATGCTTACATGATATGGACACCAGCCTCGGATCACAACACTATACCTACTGGATAGGAATTCTACTTGATGCGATACCTCTCAGAAGTGGTACTTTATATTACCACTCTGTGGCACTATATATTAAAAACAAATTATTTCTAGATTATTTTTAAATTACACTTCGTACACAAATTATTTAATTAAAAGCTAATACATTTTTCCAAAAATATCTTGCATTCATTTACTATTTCGAAATACCACAACCATTTCAGCATCACGCGGCCCACATTACACGATAAGCAATGCGCCCGAGCACCGGAAGCCGTACCTCGAGGTGCGTAACGCGACCTACCACGGGTTCGGGCCGCGGGAGGAGGCGCGCGCCATGTGCTCCGTGAAGACGCAGGAAGTCAACGCCACTGCGAACGCTACTATCACTAGGAGACTGCATGGAGTTTGTACTTCGAGTAAGTTTGTAGCCCGATGCAAAAAGGGGTAGCATATCTTATGTGTTGATGACCAAGTGTGTCACTGTTTTTTTGGTGTAGGTACCTATGTGACTGTGGTATAATAGCTATCTAGCGGGTGAATCAATTTAAATGCGATATTTTTTATTTAGATGTTGTTTTTACATTTTCGGAGCTCTTATGGGATGGGTTTTGAAAAGATCTAACAGCGATGGGCTCTCTACTACTAATCTGGAACGCATCCGACGTGGTGTATAAATGATAAAGTCTGTGTTCATTTTATTTATATTCTTACTTATCTACGTGAATGAACAGCAGCCAGACCGTCGTGTCCTGAATGGTCACACGACCTTACCATCGACATCGTGAGAGCTGCGAAACACCACTAACATTAGTAACAACTATCTACGAATAGTTTTGAGTAATACAAAGTAACGTATCTTTATTTCAAACATATCTTATGTGATTTCAGGAGAACTCCACAGCGCGATCCAACGGCTAGAAGTGATAATTTTCGGGCAGATGCAACAGCTGTGGCAGAGTTTGGACGCCCTTCGCGCGCAAATGGCAGGAGATTCGCGTGTTTCGTACCCGGACCGGCGCAGCGTAGTCTTTAGATATAATCCTTAGAACTTAGCTACACTATCATGCATAACTTAAACCGATAGTAATTATTGCCGTCGCATCGTAATTCAGCTTAATAAAGGATGTACAGTATTTACAGTATATTCATTCATATTTCGGGCATTTTTTATTAAGTGAAACTAGACGTTTGATAAGAATAGTAGTTTGATAAAATTAAAGTCCATTCAATAATAAAAAATAATTCTTGAAACGGTCTCGGGGGGTTGATAAACTTTATGTTACGACTATTACTTTCGCTAAGTGTCCCTCTTATATGAACTTATACTATAGACATAGTAGAGACACTTGTTTACAAGATTATTTAGGCCTCTCTAAAAATATTCATATTTTTACATACTAATATTGTACTACCGAGCGAGTTTAACGATCGTGCCCCTGGTGGTAGAGGGACTTCCACCCTGAAAGCTCCCGTGAAAAAAAGATTTAAAGTGAATTTGTTGCGATGTTATTGTTGATTTTTTTGTTGTATTTTACGTTTATGTTTGTTTGCAGTTTGAAATTGAGATAAAAAGTTACATGATATCAGTATAAAACATAATATGCGCTGAATTAACTACCTGTATATAAATGTTACCATTAAATGAAAAACGAAGAATAAATTTAAAAACTATTTCGTGTTATTGTACGTGAAAATTCCGTCGGGAGAATGTGCCCAGAAGGTGCCCAGTAAAACAGCCTTCGTCGTTTGGGGCTACCGTCCTAGGTTAGCAGCACTGGCAGGTACTTATACAAGGTAATCCTGCATCTACTTGTGTTTATTCAAAATACATTTTTATAGTTATAAGTAGTAGAGTTTTAAAGTTTTGTCGGTATTTTTGATCAAAATATTAAATTATTCGCTCTTAGAATATCTTTTACTCATGTCAAACCTTGACCGACAAAATATTTTAAAACTTGATAATTTCTTAAAGTTAAGTAATTTTTGAAAATAAATCTGGATTATACATATTAAAGTAAAACGAATGTTAAATATCGCTGGTTCTGCCTGTTTCCCTATTACGATTAGTTTTCTTGTTTATGCACGCAATATGTCTCTGTGTCTTAACAGTCATATGTCTATATAAGAGAAAAAAATGTATGAAAGGGACATAATGCGTGACAAAATGAGAAAACCCTATGATGGTAGGCTGTACTTTGATTGTGTGGGCCCCATAACGTTAACGTTATCATCAGACGGATATTAGGGATCAGGATTGTGGATCATTTCGTTTAGGATGCATTTAATATTATGTAGGTTTAAGTTTCATGACAATCCACCTATCTTCTGTATCTTTGTATCTATAAATGACATTATGTTTCACATCAATTATATTATAAATGAATGTATTTGTCTTTCACATTTTCCTTATGCATGATGAATTTAATAAAGGTGATAATATAATATATTCATAGTTCGCCGGGAGTGGTATCACCGCGACACCTCATAATTATGTGTGGCGGTGATTAATCTTCAAGATACTTAAAGTCAACTTACACACGTCACTTGAAATTTTAAGGGATGAAAATAAAACAATTTAGTAATAAAATTCAATTTATTAACAATTAGTAACTGATCATTTAGCGTTTACCATTCCAGTGATACAATGATCCACCCGAGTGACAATAAAAATAACAAAATTCACTTCTATTCCATGGGAATAAAATACGTTTTTGATTGTCATTCGGGTAGACTCCACGGGTTCAGTATTGATCGTAGCGATAACAAGAAACAAGAACTTTCGTTAGTTATAATAGTTAAGTTAAATGATTCCTACACCTACGCAATTATTAATAAATATTAACAAATAAACAATTATTATGCTTTCCTTATGAGTACTTTACATTGGAATGTACTTCGAGACGAAATAAGTTTGAGACTTTACCATTAAAATTGTTTAAAACATTAAGTTGATTGGACGGAACAGAATATACTATTTTATCAGTAAAAGTTTAATTTATTTAACGCTATGTTGGTCCCAGTTTTTATATGAGATATTATACTGGTGCTGCATGATTACAACAATATGACAATTGTAGCTGTTTATGTACGGGGCCATAAATATACGAATGTGTAAGCAATCGATAACTGATTGACAATTTTAATAAGAATGTATTCAATTAAAATATTGGGTTCACATAATTGTTATATGACAATAAGTATAATTGTATTTGCGTAGTATATCTTAATATACATTTTTTTCATTTTACAAGATGTAATATTTTAGATATTTATCTATCTAGAACAATTGAAATAATACCAACTTCGTTATAAATATTTTACAAACTTGTTTGTACGTATTGTATGCTGATATTTGAAAATTGTTCAATAAGTGTCTTGATTTTAGAGCAGAAAGCGATCCCGAAATGTATTTTCAAAAATACAGTTGACAATATGTATTTGATGAAATGACAGCAACGGTTCTAAATAAACTTTATAAAATAGTAATTTGGTTTATTCAATACATTACAATATAACTAAGTGGTTATTCAAATTAGTATACTGGGACGTTAACGCAATAAGCGTCGAAGTTACAAACTTACAACAGTTATGGAGATGAGTGCAAATGTATCGTCTACTCTACATTGAGTCCTTTATTCGATAAAGATGGCAATAAATCCCGTCAAGTTTCATGGCCTTTCCGAAGTTGAAGTGCACATAGTACAATTACGAGCAAGATTTGTCTCTACCCCCAATAAATAAAAGTGTTAATCATTACAGTTTTAAACACATATATACCCATTGACGCAACTAGAAAATCCAGTGAGATTGGTTTAAATATCTATTAAATGGTCTATCTCTCCGTTTAAATTTTGCTAATATTTTCTATTTCCGTGCGTTTTTTATGATATATCTAAGAAAAATTTGCTACTTGATGGTAAGCACAGTACATTTGCAACCCCAGAGGAGTTGCCAATGCTACGACTTCAAAAGAGAACATTTTTGAAGACCCATCAGGCGGGTACTTGATGGTAATTAGTCACTGCCGCCATCTTTGCAATCTGAAAGGAGTCGTCAATGCAACGGCTTTAAAGGAGGAATCCCTTCGCGCCTTTTGACCCCCATATTTTATATTTAGATTTAGATTTCGAATCGAATTTTGTAAGATTACACATTTAATTTCAAACTACTTCTCTATTATCTTTAAACCCGTATTGGTTTAAACGCTCGCGTGCACACATCAACCCTCGGTAGGCCATGAAATCTAGCTTCACATAATCAAGCAGCGTTAGCTTGGAGGTACCGCCGCAACTCCTCTTGCGTATCGAAGATCATGACGGGGAACGGCGAGCCGGGCACGTGGCGCCCCGCCCACCGCACTTCCACGCGGTAGTCGCCGGGCTCGGTGGGGGAGAACTGGGGATACAATCGAGTTGGAGTTATAATCGATAGATTCAAATCGCAATCATCGATTAGTAATGATAATTGATACACAATGTAACATAATACTCTTTACTTTATTGTACATCAGAAAACAGAAAAAGAATTCATACAATGAATAAGTTTTAATCTTATACAGATGATTAGTAATCGTTATAACCGATAGTTATAATCGATTATAGAGTGCCGATTTAATTAGTTGCATCCTTCTAGTAGGTTAATTAGACCACGAATCGTTACACGAATTAATTAAAAAATAATTCAAAAAGCCTTTAGTTTTTAAAACAGACAGCGTTCATTTAGCTCACATGTAGCAGCTGAATAGAATGAATGATGTTTTACAACAAAGAAACATCGTATTATTTAAATGCAAAAACTAGGTATAACTATTTAGCTGTAATCTAGCGCTTGTTTGCTAAAGTCTCTTGAGCTGCATGATCACGATCACATAGTGCGATCTGCACAATGCCTCGCAGAGCATAGAGCGGTTTTTCTGGTTTTGGTTAGAAAGGTTAACTAAAGAGATGCAGTGTGCATGCAGCGCATATCCCAATGCAAAGTAGCCACCTGACCGGTCCACACACAGTATATTACCTTGCACAGGATGGAGCGGTCCTTCTGGTTCTCACGCTGCATCTCGACGCGGAAGGCGCCCTTGGGCCCGCGCACGCGCACCGTGAGCTGCCCCGCGCCCGCGCCGCGCGTGTCGCACAGGAACCGCGACTGGAACGTCGCGAGCACGCCCGGCTCCACGCCCGGGCCGTACACGCGTACCTGGATGCACATATCACATATCATACGTGTACAGAAAAGACAGGCACGCACACATGCACGCACGTACATCTGCCCATAAGCACACGCGAGCACAAACACATATTAGATTAGTATCATAATTGTACAGCAAACTGCTGATGGGTATGATATACTCGTACATACTGAACTGCACCACAATCGCTCGCACGAACGCACGCATTCACACACACATATTCACGCACACATAAAAACACCCACACGCATACACGCTCACTCACATTAATTTCATGAACAATTAAAAATCTGACGTCTAAATACGAAATTTAAAGAACAAACACATAAGCCAAAACCGACACTTGAGGTGAGGTACAGGTTATATAATATTTGTAAATTTCACTCATCTATTTGACATTGTCGAACAAGAAGTCGCAAATGTATAAGTTTCTTTTTTAGATAAAACCAAGTGACTGTTTTTCTTCAGCCATTATTAATTAAAAGTACCTTAGAAGGGTCGGGGGCACCAGCCACTTTGAGCACGAAGGGCGAGCCCGGTACATGGTCGCCCGCGAACTGTACACTTAGTACGTGGCGACCCGCTTCCGCTGGCTTCACGTTCAGTGTGAACGTACCGTCGCCGTGTTCATATAGTTCGCAATACGCCACCTGGTGAACAATACGACAAACTTTATTCTGTTCATTTGATAAGAATACTGAGTTGTTTGTGTATCTTTGTTTGTCTGTCATGTAATCTGTAATTAAATTTAAATCAATAGAAGAAGAATTGAAATTAATAGGACAGGAGCACCTGTAGCTGATCGCTGATTTTTGTTGGAATAACTTGTAAAAGTGTTATGGCGAAATTTGAATTTCAACAAGGACGTTCAACAGGACACGTTTTTAAGATCGTTTAACAGATTTCCCGATTGATCTGGAATGTTTTATGGGGTATACAAAAACGTGTTGAGATTGGAAGTGATGCAATTTTATACTTAACATGTGTATATGACAAACATTGAATTTTTTGACTATAAACGCCGGGATGCAACTCGACCTCAGCACACTGTCGGCCAAAACTTTGTATAACATCGACCATCGACAACGATCATCCACATCAATCTAGCCTAACAGATGACGGTTACCAATCGCGTGGCCCGGTCGACGTCAAACTAACGAATGAGCATTGTGCTCAAGCTTCGTGGCGGGTGTTATAAATTTTAACGCAAAGTACCACCACTTAGGGATGGGTCGACTCGAGTTACTAACTCGAGTTAACTCGGGTTGGATTCTCGCTAGCTCGAGTTCGGCTAACGACTTGACGAGGAGCGATCTCGCACTTGGTT
>DWNK01000223.1:0-13083 GCA_018250315.1 Hyalothyrus neleus pemphigargyra | reverse complement strand
TCTGAGGGCGCGTGTATATGCATAGGATGGTCACCTCATGTACATGTGAAACGTAAAAATTGTTTCGCGGTTTCAAGATTACAAGGGTGGTGACTCCAGGTCAAGCTATGCATTTTTACCACTAACATAATTCTCCTTATCACAGGTAATCGCGCACTGAGTAAATATTCAGCGCAATTTTTACATGACTCGAGCTAAGTTATGACAATATGTTAATACATTATCCAAACGAACACAAATGTTCACCTACATTACAGAAGAATATTGTATAAACCAAAACCAATTAATGTATCTCATTTACACTTTGAAGGCAATAACTGGATATAAAAGAATATTTGATTAACTTATTCGACTGTTTCGAATGCTAATGTTACAATGTCTTATTTTGCGAATCATAACCTAAAAACAATTGGTTTCTACAACATTACTCTACCAATGAATACAAAAGTAACATGAATACACAACACAAAACAAGTATCTACATAGACAACATAGAAACGACATGAAAATAGTGCGTAACATGACATGCGTAGCGTGCGCGCTTACCTCTGTACCTGCGACCGACACGAACATACCTGCCGACTGACGATCTTATTGCGAACAAGTTAGGGGCGATAATCGGTTGCAACATTAAAACAAGGGAATCTAATGAAACGAGTTATTTATGTATGAAGTCAATACATAATTTGAATATCTTAAGATTTGTAACTTGCAAATGCACATACGTATTCATATTTATATGAAAAAAATAACATATCCAATGCTCGCCTTAAACTTGTTCGCAGTCTGCCTTCTCGCCAATGATGCCAATGAGGTGCTAGTGCATACATACCATTACAGTGGTGTTTAGCACGGACGGACACACTGTTATATTACATTCGCCATTATATAGTGGTGAAACACTGTTTGGGGCATACAAAACTATTTATACATATATTATACATAGTAGTGTTGGTAGGTAATTATTCTAGTGCAAATAAAGTGCTCGGTGCGTACATACCATTGCAAAGTGTTACCGCGAACGGACGATAGATTACTATATTAAGTACTAAGTTTTTATGTGGTGGTGTTTTATGTGTGTGGTAAAGACATCACAGGTCAGTTTCTTTTCAGACACCGTCAAATGTTTACGTGTAATTTTTTAAGTCATATGCAATCAATATTTAATAAAAAGAACAAGTTTGTAATCAAACAAAGATGCGCCTTATCAGTTTTAGATAAAAAAAGCGAAATATTTCTATATTACAAGCGGTCAATCTGGTGGCCAAAATCTTAACCAAATTGTGGTTGGATTCATGCCTTGGTGGATCATTGTATCATAATGTAGTAAGGACAACCGACTTAGTTTAGGATTTAAAGCTCTTGGGAACAACCTGACGTGTACCATTCAATTTATTTATTTATTCTATGCAGCTGAAACTTAAATTAATTATTTACAAAGTTAGAAAATTGAAATCCGAAGGAAACTGACAGGGACTTTTATGGAGATTGTGATTTTAGTATTTTAGTGTGTAAATGTTTCAAGTGTATTAAAGTTTTATGATCATGAGATACTAAATCATTTATTCGAGTACTTTGGTTATAAAGTATAACAATGAAATATGAAATTAAAGAATAATCGGAGTGTAAGGTGTATACTGTTTTATTTAATTAAACTATGCAAATAATACTCCGTTATTGTGCTTGTACTAAAAATGTACATTGTAAAACTTGTGTCGTAAAATTTGTATAATTGAATGTCTTTTATACGTACGACATATACACGTATACGACATATATACATATGTGTGCGTAAAATGTGTATGTATAAACTCTATGTAAGTGTGTAAAGTATGTATAAACAATGTACACGTTGTACATTGTTTATACTCACATTGTATGCCCATGTGAGTATAAATGTATGCATGTGAGCATATGCATGTGTGTATAAAATGTACATGTACGTATAAAGACAGTTGTGTGAAAAAATTTTCTCAAAACTCAATATTATCATGAACTACTCGTATATAGACGTACATACTCAATGAACGTTTATATAATACTTTTTGTTTTTATATTTGCGTATGTATAACTAATGTACACCTATGTATGCATGTGTGAGTACAAGTATATGAAGATAAAAATTTGTATGTGTGTGTATATTTTCCTGGTGAGAATGTGTAAAATTACCTCGTGTGCAGCCCTCAACAGTTTCTGCACGGTGTCGGCCAGGTGCGGCAGCAGCCAGGCCCTCGCCTGCGGTTCCGCGGCGAGAGGCCCCTTGACCAGCTCCAGAAGAGCCAGGAGTCGTTGCTTCGCGAGCCGTGCCAGCGGCAGCGCTTCGAGAGCGTGCACGCAGTACGCGCTGTGTGATAAGGTTAGTTTAACAACAGTCCTGCTTGTGGTAAGATTCCATGGTGCGATCTGACTGGATTGCGACCACCCGAAGAGTCTACAGATTCCCTTTTCCTATCCGTTCTATTTTGTTGCGGTGCATCTTACGGCTTATCCATCCAACCTCTCAAAGTGTTGCTGCTTTGGTCTTGGGGTCACGAGAGCAGCACTTTGTCCCGAAGGGGCACGAACATGCATCGTAAATCGCATCCTTCTCTTCACTACTCGGATGTTGCAAATTTTTTCCCGGTGCTTCCCCTTTCCTTAGGTAACCCCCCTGCTTCCACCCTTATACAAAAAAAAACTTCTTGGCCGCTTTTCTCCCTTTTTTCCCCCCCCCCCCCCCCCCTCAATTTCCCGCAAGCTGCGAGTGCAAGTCATCCCTCGGAGGTCACGATAGTAAACCAGCAAAAACAGTAACACCACAACTGTTTTAACGCTAGCCGGGCGTTTGTTCCACCCTGAATCCTTCTCCCCCTTCCCATATTCCGGCAACCTACAAACAGTGGAGTAGCCTATGGGGCAGCGGGCCCGTGGGCCAGTATGCCAGCGGTACCTGAGCTGCGCGGCGGGGTAGACACGCATCATGTGCGGCACGGCGGCGGGCAGGTACTTGAGCGCGGAGCCCTGGCACGTGAGCGCGTGGTCGCCGCACCGCATCAGCCACACCAGCGCCTTCAGGAACTCCTGCGAAAACGGTCAGGTCTGACGTCAAACGGACACAGGGACTACACACTACACACTGGCTAACGACCACCCTCGGCGACTTATCGTGTTCCGGTCGTGCGCCTCCGAGCCAGTCTCTCTCTTTCCACCCTTCCCAGTAGTTGAAGCCACTCAACCGACCATCTAAAAATTTTGTACACACATTGTGAAGAATACAGAAAAAAACATAGCATACCTCGTATACAGAAAGAAAAAGCACTTTCGAATGGTTAATTACCAATATTTTATTTTATTTATTAAATTTATACAAAAAAATATATATATGACAGATTTTAAAACCTAAATACTTTCGCGAATCAGAGGTGATTCGGTGACCAATACCAGTCTACAGCCTGGTATAGCGAATATCGACTTACTTAATAAGATGTCAATTACATCAATATAAAACTATTTAAAGAAATTGGTTTATTATATTGAATTTGACGCGAGCGAAGCAGAGGTATAATGTAACTTAATTTAAATTAAACATACCTCCAATTCATAACAATAATGCTGTGTCTCGGTAGGCTCAGTGTTGTCAGACACCACTGTGGCGCGGTCTCCTAGAGCTGCTCTCAGCTGTCGCGACCTCACGAGCAGTCTCGTGAGACTCTCCAGACACTTCATGCATTGTAATAATCGTTTGAGAGCCTTCTCCCCGCACTCCGCTGAACGTATCGCCCACACCATTATTGCTATTAACTTCCTGGAAAGATAAAATGTGTATTAAAGTATTTGTATGCGTAAAAAGCAGTGATAGCCTAGTGTTTAAGAATAGGTCTCGTTACAGGGGGCCGGTCATAACACCCCATAATTTCTCTCGATGTAGACTGATGGCATAGGCTAAAAGTGCTGGTACTTGTGATCACCAGCAAACATTTTTATGTTTAAGCCTAGCTAAGAACCAGGCGAGCTAACTGTCGCTAATGAAACGCTAGCCTTGAAGAGGCCCATGGCCCTACAATGTACAGGACTCGACGATACGCCAAGAGAGGCATCGCTACAGGCAGGTTGCGTTCTCCGGCTCAAGTCGCTTTTCACGCTAGATGACAACATTTATCAGTACTACTGCCTCACTCGTAAGCCAGCGCGTCGCAGAAGCTGGTGTCGACGTAGACAAGAAGCACGGGCTGGAAGTGCTGGTACTTGTGGTCGCCCACCAGCGAGATGACGCGCAGCAGGCAGTCCAGCACCAGCACCGCGTAGCTCTCCTCGCTGTACTCTTGCTCCTCTTCCTCTACCTGTCATGTTCACAAGGCTTTATTGTAAACCAACTTTATATTTCTTTTATTTCTATGTAATCCCAAGATAATCTGATTACCATTTATCCTATTTTCGCATCATTTAGGTGGCACTAAGTACGTGAGTTACATAGTTTCTTGTTAACAATGGCCAATAAAACCACGTTAGTCGTAAAAAATACGTTATATGGAGTATTCATTCATTATAATCAGCTGACACATCTATATTTAATAAGTGCCCTATATCACTACTTTAAAGATTTAAAGGGATTTTTGATAGAAAAATGAAGTAATTTTAATTGATTCGTATTATATATTGTGGTCTGTTTTATTTAGTAAAAGAATGCAGATATTAAAATTGGCATACTGTATAATATGGAAGATGTTAAGATCACTTAGATAGCATAAATCAAGAATCGGTCACGTCACTTCTTAATGACCAGCGAGTAGGTTATCTGTTTGTTATTTCACTACCATAAAATTGGTAACACTTATTAAACTTACTTGTGTAAGTATACTAAACAGCGCGTCGAGTATGTCCTGGAGGAACTTAACTAGCTCTTCACTGGGAACTCTCAACAGTTTGATGAGGGCAGTCCGGAGCGTGCCCTCCGCATGTCTCGTATTCCATTTTAGGACCCCGAGGATCTCGTCTGTAAACAAGCATAAAACGAAAACTTTATAAGCCAGGTGGTAGACCAGTATGGTTTGTTCGGGAAGGTAGCAGATTTTTGTATCTCGATGGAATGATGTGGGTGCCGGCTCATATATAGTACCGTAGCATCAGGTCAATGTTCTTGCAAAATCATTGAAATTTAAATTTGCTCGGATCAAGCAACATATAAATTTGTTCATCCATTTAGGAGCTACATTGCTATGTCAAGCTAAAAACCTACCCCATTTTTCGTGACGGGCAAGAAAGCAGCTACGTTAAAAAGTCCTGTAATGTGTTCAACACCACATCAATACTCACCTTTCTGCGTCAGCTTGGTGGAGCATAGCTTGGTGGCCACGGTGAGGCAGTCCCTGTGCTCCAGCGTGAGCGGCCCCCGGGTGAGGCCCCGGTCGGCGCCCGCGGGCAGGTCCTCCTTACGAGACGGCAACGCCAGGCAAACCGCTCCCGCTTCCATCTCGGCGTCTGAGTTGCTGCGCTTGTGCTCGATCTGGGAACGAATGAAAATACTATTGGCACGGTGACTTTTCATATGAAGGTTATTTTGACAGGGTGAAACTTGTGGTGATGGTGTGGGTTAGAAATGAGACGGTACGTTGTCGGTGGCGATGAAAATGGTAACAGTGAGGATAATGCTACAAGTTGTTATGAGGTAGTATGGGTGAAATTTGTGAGGCGGTGATGTAGTTAAGATGGTATCTAGGGGAGTTGGTAGAGATGTCGGTGTAGATTAATATGGCAATATGTTATGATGTTAAGAAGTTTCCTTAATACCTGACCCCCTTTTAACCTGACCTAATTTTACAAGACAGTAACGGCAGATGTGTGAAAACAGTACTACCTGCAGGCAACCATGATCTACTCCATTTGACTGTCCTGTTGGTGTAGTGGTTAGTGAACCTAGCTGCTGCGTCATAGAACGTGGGTTCGATTCCCAGCCAGAAAACATATTTGTGTGATGAGTATGAGTGTTTATTCTATGTCTGGGTGTAAATTATTTATGCACTGTCTGGTTACCACAGTACAGACTGTCTAGTCAAATAAACGTGTTATCCAAAAAAATATATTAATTAATTTTAAAAGTGCATGATTGCTGATGATAAATGATGATTTATGAAATATTGAAATATTATAATGAATACTAAAATATTATAACTTAAAATTATATTCACCTTATAAACGCATAAGTTATGCGTCGTATCAGGGGTGGTGGTCCCTTCCCGTTGCATCAGTCTCAGGTAGCTGAGGGCAAAGTACTTTTCCGCGCGATCCTTCGCCTCGTTGGAGCTACGATGCCGGCACAGGAACACTAGGTGCGCCTCCTTGAACTCCTCGATGTTTAGACACACCTGAGGCATATTTACTCAATGAGAAAATTATACATATTCATGAATGTAGCATTTTAAAATATTTATTGAACATACTTCTTATTTTCAAATGTTTGCGACATACATGTCCCCGAACCAAAACTTGTTTCCAAGAATGTTCTGCTTTATAACAAAATAATAATAAACGAAAAATATATAATATGTTTTTTATGCATTGCTGGTGGGAAGATCGTGTGGCCTGACTGGTTAGCGACGACTCAGGCCGAAAACTACCTTTAATATCGTCTTTTTGTGTTCCGATAGAGGGCCTAAGAGCCAAATTAACTCATCCCACCCTTCCCATCTATTGCGAGACCTGCACTTTGCCCTAAGGTTCGCAGACATGCATAGTAACTGAATACTCTGGTGTTGCAAATGATTACGACGATGGTAACGACTTACTAGTAGCACGCCCACCCTACGCTAGGCTTCAATATTAAAAAAATATATTCAACTGTCTATGTTAGATGATCGAGAACAAATAATGGAAAACATACACTTTTACCATTAAGGTATAAATATAAATTTCCAAAACTATAGGATTTTGAAGGACTAACATGACAGTGAAAAGCTTTTACGGAGTTAATATTTTACAAGATTAACTCTGTAAAATAATGATTCAGTGTAATTTTAGTTCTTACCTTAAACGTTTCCTGCCACCTTGGTCTGTTATCATGGTAATATACTAATGAGGTATACTCGTCGACGCGGGGCACTCCAGCACCCACCGATATCACGCCCTGAAAATACAATACATAGATTAAAAATAGCCTTTTTACGTATGAAAAACATACAAACAAACAAACCAAACTGACAAACAAGCGAATTCTTCTCCACGACCCCCATAACCATTGTCCCCACAGCCACACACACACACACAGTTATCCACCCAGTCCACAGCTCCATACCTCCCCCTGCCTTCCTCCTCCCCCCTCCACTCTTCCCCAACCTCCCTCTCTCCACGGCTCCACTCCTTCCCCCAATCCACCTAATCCTCCCCCCTCCCCCAACTCACCGGCACGACCCGCCCCCGGCTATCCAGCACGCGCGCCATCAACTCAATGTTCCGCTCGGAGGACTTCCCGCCGCCGCGCGAGTAGGAACCGCCGGTAAGCGTCACGTACAGATCGTTGCGAGCATCTCCCGGCAGGATTACCTCTGGGAATCCCATCTTTCGTGCTATGCACGTCGCTCCCATGCTATTAATGTGATGTTCTTCGTTGGCCTGAAGAATTAATAACACGCGATTATTTCTTAACTTGTAATATTAATAATCTTTTTGTTTCTTTGTTACGCATTTACGTCTCAATATCTTTACTGATCATTATGATTTTTAAAAATGAGCAAATATTTACTAACGTTACTAAAAAACAGCGACTTACTTAGTATGTAATGTGCTTAATGTGTAAATTTCTCAAATATAAAGGGCTATTTTTAGATAATTTGTTATAATACATTGGATATAATTACCTTTAAAACATTATTTATTATGTTTTACAAATATAATACGGCTACAAACAAACGCACCTGTTTCAATTCTCCTTCAACAACCTGTAAGCACACCCATAGACCCTGAGGATGCTTTGCATCCTTGAGATCTCGATTTGATATTATTTTTCTGAGCAATACGTCCATGTATTCTTTCTCGCATCTGAAAAAATACATAAAACAATTAGAAATTTGGAATATATACCTTTTTTCGATATGATATCCAAAATCCGTAATAAATTGATTCACGTCATCCTGACAAACTGTGAACTGACAAAACTGAAGAACTGAGTGCCTGAGACTGACTGAGAAGACTGAGTATTATTGTTAAGCTAATTCGGCCCAAGTACACGGGAAACCTGTTAAAGATTCTTCTGTCGGTCAAAAGATAGTCCCAAACCGAGTCTACTGTCAATAGCGACTTGTGTTTCAATAGTGCATCTAAGTACGTCTGCATCTTCCCTTCCCTTCCTATCTCATCTCATCCCTATTCCCTTCAAGAGCATCACCACCAAGACTCCTCTGGTGTTGCAAATGATAGGCGGTGACTACTTCTCAACAGGTATCTCACATGCCGCTTTGTTCGGCTTATACATATAAAAAATCAAGTTAAATGCATAGTAATATTATAAAAGTATAAGTAGCTCGTCTGTCTGTGTGTTTGTTTTCACGGCCAAACTGCTAGACCGAATGTAATAAAACAATATGGAGATAGCTTGTATGACAGTGAATATAGACTACATTTTTTCAAAATCAACCCCTACAGAGGTGAAGTAAGGGTGTAAGCTAGTATAAACCAAAGCAATGAGCTCACGCATAGAAGGGCAGCTGGATGTCCTTGTCGGGGTTGTCGGCGAGGTACTTGGTGACGTCCGCGCACGCCACGCCGAACGGCCGTCGCATTACGCTGGCGGGCGGCGCGGGCGCGCCCGATATCGTGCTGCGTCTGCAGGAGGAGGGGGGGTTGGTTCAAATTTCAAAAACCTGGGTTTCAAGCCCGGACCCCTGAAGAGAAACTGCAATTCTTAACCACTAGGCTTATCGTATTAAAAATGTTGAATGACAAGTCCTTCACGTAAAACAGAAAAGTTTACCTGTGATCGACGTTCTGCGCTTCCATTGCACCTATCCTTACTACATGACACACCAGAAATATCTTCTCCTTCTTTATATCAGATCCCAAATCCTGGAAACAGAAATTCTTTACTTACTAACTTCAAAAAAGGGTGAGATGGCCTTCGTGTACGTTCGCTTATGATCGTGTGTACGCATGATTGTTCGTTTGTACTCGGGTATGTAAACTCGTGTATGTTTGTGTGTACTCGAGTATGTTCGTATGTCTCCGTCATTCACCGTAAACAGAACAGTACTGGCGGTAGCGACAGCCGCAGCGTGCGGCGGCCATCGCAACAGCACACTTTCCGTGAGCTTGTTCCCGCTGGCGTCGTGCAACGCCAGCAACAGCTCGGCCGCGTCCGCCATGCGACACACGAAGTTGTGAACGCGCGCGGCGATCGCGTACGTGCGGGACGTGCTCGTGGTTAGCGAGGAGGGGCGGTCGCATGAGGGGATCGTCTCCTGTTGAGCATGTACAATGTTCAGTTGTTACAGGTATAGCAGGTTACAGGTTTTATGTACTACATTGATACGTATGGATAAATATATACGGACGAACAATGAATGCGCGGGCGCCGCGTACGTGAGTCTCCTGTCGATTATAAAGTCAATTTTGTATAGCCATTTGTACGAATGGCTAAGTCAACGAGCGAATCATCTCCTGTTTAAATACCGATTGTAGACACGTATAAGTGGCTGAGTAACCGAGCTTGTCGTGGTCATAGCACCCGAATATATATCTTTTGGTGATAATGTAGAAGCCATGATTTTATTTCTACCGTAAACAATACATACGTTTTGTGAATATGGATGAAAGTTAGTAAAGGTCGAAAATCAGTCAGAACAGTATAGTCCACGAGGGTGAAGCCGCGGGTGGAAAGCTAGTTTACATTGAAGATCAAAGCAAGTAACAAGAGAACTTATGAATTAGAAAAAGTTGAAAAGACTTACCATATTTTTATCTATCCTCGCATTTGCCTCGTCGTGCATAGCGTTCAATTTATACGCGGAGGTAGTCAGAGGGTCCACCAGTTGACCACTGCTCGTTCTTACTGCTAGCTCCCTGCCTAACATTCTAGAAAAGGAAAGAACAAGTAAAGTTCTCGATAAGCAAATCTTTTCACATATTGAAATAAACAGGTAGCGGTACATAATAAGGTACCGGTACATATTGACTGGCCCGTTGCCCCGTTGGTTGTATATTATGTATATACTCGTAAGGATGTATTTAGAAATATATATGTATGTTTATCAGTTGTCTGGTTACTATAGTACAGGCTCAGCCTAGTTTGGGATCAAATGACGGTGTGTGAATTGACTAAAGATATTATTTATTTTATGGGCGGTAGAACTTAGCTGATCTAAATGGCTAGCCGCCAGCCTCAGGCCAAAGGCTACGACGGGCGAGTACGGCAGTTGGATGGTAATCGCTAGTGGCACAAAATATGAGCACTTCGTGCTTTGGTGGGCAACTTCAACAGTCGGTCTCAGTTGTTATCGATAGCTAGCAATCGCTAATGCTATGCTCCAGGACCCGTGTTCAGCTGTGGGCGATAAAAAGGCCTTAAAAGGATTGCAGCCATGTCACTCACCTATTGCCCTTATCAATAGTAAAGAGCGCGGTTCTCGCGTCCTTCCTGAGCTGGTCTTGAGGTAAAGCCCCCGAGGCGGCTTGACCTCGAAGCTTTAACAACGCCAACATGCTCATCTCCATGAACTTGAACCTTTCGTCATTTGTCTGAAACATCATATTTTTTTTGTTTGTTTGGATGCATAAATGTTTGTTATGTTGACCTTTCACGCACTGAACTGAAAGGATTAAGATGAAATTTAGCACACAGCTAATTTATAACCTGGATTAACATATAGCATACGTTTTTTATTCCGGCAACAGGTCGCGTGGGATAATTTACAATCCACGAGAGCGAAGCCACGGGCGGAAGCTAATTAACTAAGTTTGCAAAGACCCCTATGCCCCTTTGGACTTTTGTGAAGTCGGCGCTACTCTATATTGTAATAGTATCTAAACTCTAAAAATGGAAACTGCACGTACCGTATATAACGTCTTCCATGGCTGCAGCCACTCTCTCAGCGTGACAGCAATATCGTGAACGACGCCACCGCCACCTGCGGACGCCACGATCGCATCGCCACTTCTGGAAATATACATTTCATTTTTAACAAGCTTTTATTCAAAATTTTGCAAGCTGAACCACGTCCTCTTATTCTACGAAGTTGTAATAGCTGATTGGCTCCCATACCCATTGTCTCCCGGCGAGGAACTCCTCAAAGCTGTCCCCTTAGTTCAAGTTTTGCTCGTTTTCGACTACTCGATCATCGAAAACGAGAACTTCCTATTCCCACTCTTTGATTGGCTGAGACCGTCTCGTTCATCGAGTCGATGGCTCGCTCAGCCAATAAAATAAGCAGAATCGGGAGTCGATACGAAATAGTGTATCGAGCATTTGTTGATTGCAACTCATACTAAGGGTACTGAACACTAGAGACACGAATTTTTTTATACGGCTGGTGCATCCAGAGTAGGCCTCAATGAGGGAACATCTCAAAGTCAACAGCACTGGTATGAAATAAATTTACTTACAGCTACAGGAAGCTAAATGATCATATTTATCACTTGCTTTGCACGGGGTTTTTAAAAGACTTCCTTGTTGAAGATTATTTACTGTTGATAAAATCACAATCACAATATATAACTTATAAACAGGCCGTTTACATCTACATCTATTGGCGTTTTAACTCGATTGAAGATTGCATATAGACATAACAAAAACTCATGCAACCAGAAATAAAGTATTTTTCGATTCTATTCGAAACACTACAGCATGCAAACAGTGAAAATCTGCAAATATGCAAATGTTCGTCGAATAGCGACATTGATTGGACGACGAGCTCGACACAACCAATCTGCACATTTACAACGATTTTTGGAAATACTGATATATTTTTAAAATTATACTTTTTTAACAGAGTCGGTAAAAGCTAAGAATTGCGGTCTCTACTCTGAAGGTTCGCATCCCAGTTCGCGGGTTCGCATCCCGTACCTCTGATTTGTATGTGTATTTTTGTATATTATTAAGATGGATCAAAATCTCCATCGAGTTTCTGGTGTTCTGTCCCATTTTTGGGACGTCTAGCATATGTTTTTGACCTGGGTCAAGGTTTAACGACTGATATTTATCAATAATCGGATCCGACGAAACATAATTTTCTAAAAATATGCAATGCAAAGTTATGCAAAGCAATGCATAACTTTGTAGATCGAGACGGACGTAGTATGTCTTTTGCTGGTGGTAAGGTCCCTGTGTGACCTGACTGACTAGCTATAGTCGTGTTCCGGTAGTACGCCTGAGAGCCAGAGTTCCATTTCCCACCCTTCCTATACCATCCTATTCCTTAACCCTTCAAAGCCGCATGTAGCATTGGCGACTTCATGTTACAAATTTCCATAGGCGGCGGTGTCAACTTAGCTTATCTCACTTGCCTTTTCGTTTGGTTTAAATATAAAAAAAATATCTTAATCCCTAGAATCATGAGTGGTTGACTCACTCATGCTGTGCATTCTTATTTGCTGTTTGGATTGTTTACAACAATTTTCGTAACCCTCGGATTAACCATAAGCCTGGAAAAGCTCTGGAGCGTAGTTAAATGGAGGAAATGAGTTTAAATTTTTACCACAAATAATAGAATATATGAAGTGCAAAGAACAAATCAGAAAATATGCAAATTCTCGTCGGAAGCGATACTGATTGGAGCGAGCGCAGTCAATCGCAGTACAACCAATTAACGGTTGCATACAATACAATGTTTAATGAAGAATAGTGGTTTCAATGTAGGCGATATTTGGGTTTTTTTCTGGTAAAACCACTATAAATTAAACATACATAAATTCTTATAGGTTTGATTAAACCAATAAGAATATTGCAAGTGAATATCACACACAATCTACTAACGAAAATGTAGTTTTTGTTCTCTTCGTGATGTATGTATGTTTCTGCAGTGTGTGAGAAATCACAGATGAATTCTAATCATTGTTTTAAACAATCATTGGAGCGTAACCAGGTTACGCGCCCCGAACTCCGAACACGTACACCGCAATTGT
>DWNK01000222.1:0-13094 GCA_018250315.1 Hyalothyrus neleus pemphigargyra | reverse complement strand
GTATATTTTAATAATTTCGCTTAGTTTGATTATTTTATTAAGAAGAATAAAAGATAACAATAAAAAGAGGACAATATCTATTAATATTGTTTGTGCAATTTTTAAGTATGTAAGCAGATTGTGGCAGAGTGGTTCTATCAACAATTTGAGCATGTTATAGACAATGAAATAAAGATATTTGTTATAAATGTACAATAACACATCTGGTACATGTGACAAATACAGATGATACTTCATGTTTAGGTACAATAATAGTTATATTACAATTAAAATGAGTATTTAAGCTGATACCAGGATTTGATACCATTGTACCACTATACCAAATATTATTTGGTAGACAATGAATTAGACATACACATGTTTAAGACAAGTCTCATTCCACAATAACATGGGTACGGTAATATATCATACCAACCTGAAATTTCCTACAATTTTAAGTCTTGAGAGTTGTAACTTAACAACTACAATATAAACAATATTATAAATTTATAATGAAACTTTGTGCACAATGATGTTAGACTGGGTTTTGATGAAATTGGTTATGGTAATAATTTATTACCTCAACATTAAGATACTTTATATCAATATTCAAATTTTGTAAAATTTTGATATAGTAAAAATATTATTTCTCGTTTTTTATAAGATTGAAGTAGCAAATAAGAATGCAGTACCTGCTTGCCTTTACCATGTAGAACAATAGTTGTATAATTAAAAAATAATAATATACTGTTTACCCGCTTTCCACCCGCGGCTTCGCCCGCATAAAGTATTATGATTCAACCTCCACTTTCATACACACCGGGGTAGATTCTTGAAAAAAAAAGTAGCCTATGCTCATCGTCATACCTCAACCTATCTCCACATTAAATTTCATTACATTCTGTCCAGCAGTTTAGCCGTGAAAGCGTGACAGACCGACAGATATTTTCGCATTTATAATATTGGTATGGATTATGATTTTTATATCCTTACAAGGAAATAAAGAACTAAGTGGTTGAAAATGTATATGGGAAATCTCAGAAGAGACTAACTTGTAGATAAAGCTCATTCTGCTTAACCATTAATATCAATTATGAATTTACTTTTGTCACTAATATAACAGTGCTACATTTTTTAAAGCATTTGTGTAGCTGTCTTTATCCTGTATTGGTCACACACTCCCAAATGTTACCTTAAAGGCCCATTTGCCACAATAATGTCAATAAGGTTTGAATAGATATGCGTCCCCTCCAAAAGATTTTCAATGCTATAAACAAGAATACTAAGTATTTTGTTGCTATAATTTGTTATTGCGGTTCTAATAGTTTGATTTTTCTGAGGTATAAATTATGTATACTATTTAGCAACTGCTAGTGTCATCAAAATTGTATACAAGGATAATCCAACCATTGTCCCACCAATATTGTTAACAATGTTTGACATCTGCAGGTTGTGCAGGCAATGTTTGACATGGCAAAGAGTTCTATTCAATTGTTGCATGCGCTAATTTACTGCATAACTTATTGTACTGTTTAAAATATTTATTTTAACATAGCACAGCAGGTTTCTACCATTAGTTATAATAAAACATTTAAAATTAAGTAAAGAGATGACAAGTCTTTTGGCCTTTAGAGTTAAATATATATATTATCATATGGATACACACATCGTACAACATTGTCATAAATAATTGCAGCTCACCACATATTCTTTATAATAAAATTAATAACTCCAAGCTCTACTCATCTTTAGTCCATAAATCTATTTAAATAGTTCAATCAACAGATACCCCGATATCTCAGTATGGGTTCTTATTGCTGGAGCACATCTCAGTCCGTCTTTAACCGCTTAGCCGGTGTCGTGGTCCCACTACTCTGTGAGTTAGAGTCTTCAGAGAAGTTCATGTGTGTGGAGGTGAAGTCTGTTGGGCCTTGAGAGTCGCTAACAGTTGAGAAGCCTGAAAATATGTACAGATATATACATTAATTAAATTTTTTTAATTATTTCGGTTTTTTAGTCATAGAGCTTACCATGATTTTCTGTTTAAATGATTATGTGATTCTTATTTAAATGAAATGAAATGTATTATTTATTGTCTTAAGTAATATATATGATATTAGTATTCTACTAATCACAGAAGTGCAGATAATCACAGAAGACTGGACAGAGTGACATACAGATCATTATGTGCAACAATTATGATCATTTAGTTTTGGGAAAAATAAACTTTGTTATGTATCTGACTGCTCTAGCTCTGTCAGTCTTAGTATATTATACACACGCGTAAATATATTTAGATAAGAAAGACAAAACATATTAATCGCATTTTTATAAGAAGTATATTATATCATCACTAAAAGTAAACATTAAATCATCAAATAATTCTTAAAAAAATATAAGATGTTACTCACATGTATTGGAGACCTCGGCCATGCCGAAGTTGGAGTTTGAAGAATCGTGCATTTTCTTCGGAGTCAAAGCATTTTCTTTATTTTCGCGTTTCGCGGCGTGCTTCTTCTTCTGGTCATTTGTGGAAATTGGCACCCATTTATAAATTTTCATGGTGGTTTCACCAATCGTCACCCATTTTTTCTCCCTAAAATTAGACACATTTTATTAAATATCAGGTGTGTGAAGTATTTGGCAATGAAATATCTAACTTACCAATGGCGAACTTTCTCAACAGCCTGCATCACTCTTTTAATATCATCTTTAACACGGTTTCGAGTTTCGGCCCGCACGGAACGAGACATTTTTGTAGTGTTCTGACTCACTCTTAAAATAATTTGCACCGATAAGATGATAACTTCGTGAAATTAATTCAGACTTTCGTTTACTGCACTCACTCGGCGTTATTTTAAAATTCATACGTCCGCCATTTATTTACTGGAGAAATGAATTGACAGACCATAGAGATGAATATGTCTATGTGACAGATATATACGCAAGGCACAGATTCGTAATCACAATAGTACAAGATAATTATTAAAAGACAGATTATTGTAGGTCTATGATGGTTGTTGGACTTTCAATTAGACTGATTTTATTTTAACATAACATAAAAATAATGAAGTAGTTCGATTGTTCATTTTTAATGGAGCATGAAATATTTTTATATTGATATTTTATTATATTATAATGTAATTAACACGGTATTAAAGGAAAATAGAACTTTAGTGGCATAGTTGTCGTAATGTTTTAAAGCCGCGGTACATAATTAAATTAGAATTTAAAAAGAGGACACAAATAAACAAAAAATATTGTTATTTAGTATACTAAGGCATGTGCTTAAAGTGTCACATTACTAGGTATCTCTTATCTACCAATATACCTTTATCTACCATTTCATTGTTCGCCGCATATTTTGCAAAATAAAAATGGCGGCCAATGGCTGTACCAGCTCCCATACAAAAATGTTCGGACCCTTTTCAACATCCCCTTTTTTAACTTATCTACTTTAAAGTTACAACTTAAGGGTACTGTAGTTTAACAGCATACTATCCAAGCTGCCATTCTTATAAATATTTTTACTTCCAAGTAACTTAACTGTCGATCGGTCATTCAAACCATAGATTTAGAATTTTTTCACTACGTTCATCTATGATTCACTTCAGTCACTGAGCTACTTGTCCTCCTATCTCCTTTAACCAACATGTAAAATATTTACTTACATCAAACAATTCATGAACAGGGGTAATGAGCTATGATTGATATGCTATTAGTATTTCAAGGAATTTCTCAAAATACAATTTGTTTAATAATTAAAACTCACAAATCAATACCAATATTTTATTGTACAAATTGATACTGGAATACAGATATAGAATTTAGATATAGTGTTCTTAACATTAAAAATAATTTAAGAGTATCAGTATATTTAGTACAAGGAAAGCTCTGTCAACAACTCATATACAGACACGCTACTTGGTGGTAATTTAACTACAAATACATGGCAACACAGGTTATAGACAAAAGAGCGTGTTATAATCATCGATATTTAGAATATACACTATAGTCAAACCATCCAGCCCTAGCACCTAAGTTTTTCTCGTTATCTCACGCAATACGCCTTCATCGTCAAGACCATGTACAAGCAAGAAAATCCGAGAAAAAGGCTTAACAATACATCATAACTTGAGAAACACCTATGGTGCTAGGGAGCAGGACAAAGTAATTATAGCACAATGGAATTATTTATGATTTTCAATCCTCAAGGGAACACTCAAAATAAAGGGGCATTGATCCTCTTCATAAAATGATATTCAACTATAGAGAGCATTTTTTTTTAGAAACATAATAGCTTTCACTTTAAGACCAACATTATTTATTTATCAAATCATCTGTTCTTCTCTATATCGATGGCTATATTAATAATAGTAATTTGTAGAAATGGTAAATCATTTATATACCGTGTCTATGTATCATGTACATAATATTATGAAAATTTTAACTTTGAATTAGTACATTTATTTAATCTCATTTAACTCAATTTTATTACGTCTATACAAACTTGTCTTTTAACACCAAAACAATTGATTTAAAATGCATTTAGTGTACATTATAATAAATCATAATTTGAATATTGCATCACGAACTTAGTATAAATTTAAAGAAATAGTTTTCCTAAGTCTAAGGATGGTATGATAGAAAAATACCATTGTAGACAGAATACAAGTGATTTTTATTGAAAACCAAAAAAAATTAAAAAGGCATATAACACCAGTATATCATATATGCACAATTTGCAATCGCTTAAAGATACAATCAGAGTATATTCCGACCGATGTTTTTTTGTATAAATATGGCGATCCTTATCAATGTTCCCATTCTAATAGCCTTCTAATAATTTATTAGGGTGTCCACGCATTCAACCATTTTTAATCAGCTTCTAGATCAACTGTTAGGAAGGAACTGCAATGTACAGACATCCGACTTCATGCAAGGCTGAAGTGTTATGTGAAGTGCCGCATAAAGATCCATTGATATTCCTGAATTCTTGCGTTCACAGCCATATGACTATTTACGCCTATGTGACGACAAGAACGTCTCTCCAACACGCAACAACCCAATAATTGCTTGAATTCACGGCGGTAGGGTTACGGCTATGAAATTAAGTAAATTGCGTAAGTTACAATAGGCGTAAGTTACAATGTATTTACTTTGTCTTATGCAATTTAATTTTAAAACTTATAGAAAAAAGCCAATTCAACGTCAAGAGACGTGTGGACACCCGTTTTATTCAATCAATTCACATTAAATGATCTTGTCTCCGCTTCTAGCTACCTTGGTCAATCCGATGCCAATAAAAACAAAGTGTCTAAATGCGAGTTCACAGACATAAATATGGACGTTATCGTCTGTAAACCCACGAGAGATTAAAATCTATCAACTGAAAACAGATTTAAATATTAAACACGTTGTTAAAATAAGAATGCTGCCTTAGTGAACATTTAACAATAAACACATGTCTTAACTACCACAATAATAGTACAACTTATGACAATAATACAACAATTATTTGGTAACACAATATTGACTAGTATAACATTGAAACATTGATATTTATTATTTATATGAACAACGAGAGTACAGCCTGGGCTCGTCCGCGCTAGGGCACACGACGCATTATGTGACGGACACACACACATGTTGTGAAGCTGTAACCGGCACGAAACTTTATCACAATGCTCATTGGATTATCGCTTCAATAATCATCGTACCTTGTCTATTGTCTGTCTATCTATTGAACATAATTTTGGTAGAACTTGTGCTGTGCTTAAGTGGATGTGTCTACAAAATGCTACGCTCCCCGAATCTCCCCCTAGATTTATTGCTCCCCCGAAGACGATGAGTAAGTACTGTATGATGATTACCCTATACCGAAACCACGATGCGATGATATAAATGCACATTAGCACGGATGAGCCTTTACAATCTGTACTATCAACATATTAATACTTTAGGAATACATTTAAAAGTGATTATTATGCTATAATATTAATTACTGATTTGTCATGATTATTTGGCATCTAAGCATAGATAATCGTATAATCTGTAGAGGATGTTTTTCGTATTTCTAGATTAAATTATAAAGGAACCACAAAGAGGACTTTTAGATTTAGGTGTTTATTGTGAGTTTTTATAGCCTACTTCCACTACAAGCTAATCCATAGATGAGAAAACAAAGTGTTAATTGATTATATTCGTATTAATTTTATTTTAGTCCTTAAGTTTCAGCGTGCAAATAATAGTTCATTCCCAGTAGTACCATTTTCTAGTACCACCGGCGGTACATAATGCGTAGTCTGGATGCAATTTTTTTATTTGTCTATAATCCGGGTGCCCACTCTACAAAACAATAGGAATAGTTCAGATAATCTTGGAAAGCTCAAGGTGGTCAGAGAATGTCAACGAAATCTAGAAGGTCATCGTGAAAGTCAGGGAAAAATGAGTTTTCTATCCTTTGCGTCAGTATGAAAATAACAAAATAAAGAAATAGGTATCTACGTAAAATGTAAGCATTATAAAACAATATAAATATAATCGTTTATTTGCTTTATGTGAATATGAGGCAAGTCAGGTAAATTAGGCAAAAACGGTCAGAGAATTAGGAAATTTTATTAATCATTTGCAGTGGACACCCAAGATCACATTTTCTAAGGTACACATGCAGTATGCACGTATAACGCAGATGGGTACAGGTACAAAAATACAAAAAAAATATACACGACAAATTGAGAACCTCCTCCTGTCACAGAGTGGGTACAAATTATCTAACAAGGCAATTTTAATCAATTACCACACAATAACTTCCAAAATTTCGGCTCAGGCACTAATTTTTCCTTTATATCATTATCTTATCAACTTACGACTAAGATGCGGTAGCAGTATTTATAGCGAATAGCGAGATTAGGTACATAGTTCTATAGAGGGTAAAAGATTAAAAATTTGTAAAGTATATGTTGCGTGTCGGTAAGGACATACATATATATTGACATATGACATAAATATTTGAACAACTCGTACACAAGCATCTCAAATTGGGCAGGCCAGTACTATGGTAACCAGACAACTGATAAGTATACATAATATATTAATGCTGAAGGCATACTAATATAGATAATTTTGAATTAGATAATTACTCAAAATTTTTATATAATTTTGAGTAATTATCTAATTTTGAAGTTTAATAATAAGGGCTCAATAATTTCTAAAAACACACATTTTATTTAACAAATTAATGAGCAATATTTTATGCTTCAAATTGAGTGTCTTAAGACTGTGCATCGTCTGTCAGTAAGTCAGTACAAGATTTATTAAGAACAATACAGGCGTGGATTACAATAAAAAACTACATAACAATATAACCCATACTTGCAAATATACACAAGCTACTGTAGCTGAACATAGAAGTACTGTTCGGTTTCATCTATTCCCCTTCGTGTGTCCAAAGACATTTATTCATTTCACGGTATTAGTCATCAGTCAATAACAATCCATGTCTATAACGACACGCAGCAATAAATATTGTCATTACCAACTATGAGGTGCAGAGTGTATAATACTGTCCTTAGTTACGACTAGATACGGTGTACCTGAATAGAAGACATCTACAACGACTTCATCTTCGTCAAAACGTCGACTATACTAGAAAAAACGAAGTAACCGAATATTCCTAATAGTACGTCAGTCAAACAGACCTTATATAGAGCTGTACCTCTGATATATATTTTACTTTTGTCTACGTCTTTTCGTTCGTGAGTTTCGGAGTTTAACAGAGACCTAATTAATTTGAAATTAATTAGCTTACTGTTAATTCATTGCGATTTTTAATATACTTCTACGTTAACGAAGGACTTTATTTATAAACGTTTTACATCCCATATAGCACTTTCGGTAGCAACAATAAATGCTATATTAGGAAGATATTTCGTTAAATCATGGCTTCCCATATACCACGCTACCTCTACTAAGGTACTGGACATCTTTGAAGGATTTTAGCATCATTAAATGAAGACTTTTCCGTGATGGCCCCTACCAAAGACTATGAAGCCTATTGACTGCTCGTAGCACTTCCTCTCGCACGACAAATAGTAGTTTAAAAACACTGCTTCAATTGATTGTCATTGTCATTGGTCATTACTATTGATAGTGCACGTGACCGCCACGCTTTAATTGGTCGATTATATGACGACCAATAAGAAGCGTGGATATTTACCTCGTCCCCTGCTCGCGCTAGTGAGTTTCGTTTGTATGCGAATTAATATTCATTGGCCATCAATAGGCTTTATGATCTGTGGCCCCTACTAAGCTCCTTCAATAACTAAAAAATAGAGATTGGTGGAAGAATGAAGTACATATTAAGTCATTTGGTTACTTAGTTCAATCTTGAATACATTTGGTAGTAAATAACATTAATAACTTGAACTTCTCGTTATTTTTGGATAGTATATTGAGAGTATATTTAGACTGAATGCTCCGTTTTCTATATACAATAAAACGAAATATAAATAGAACCTTGTTCATTACATCTTTACAATATCCGGACAAAAAGAAATTCTTTCAAGCAAACAAATTGTCTAATCTATGTTTGAGCTTTTTGGGGGAAAAACTTATGAAGCCATTTGGACAGAATTCCTTTTAAATACAATACCAAATAAGTTTATATTACATTTAGTATTAACTTCTATAAGAATACAATAATACTTAATATTATAACATCGTACACCATGACAAGTATTGATGACAAGTGTGTACTCATTAAAGAAATAATGAACGAGGCTCAAAATGAATAAATGGTTTTTTAACAAACATTGTAAACAATCAGATTACATCCAAAAACGTGGCCTATACAAAAATAACAATCCGGTTTTTATTTCCTAAGAGCCGAGAGACCGTTACGTTTAACAATATAATTTGTCAGATAATAATCACACAAAAGTCAGGCTCATTACATAACTTAAAATTAAAGTGTAAAATATTTATTTAGATATCTAACATATTAAAATATAGAGTGTCGATTTAATTACCTACATCTTTCTAACAAGTGAATCAGATCAAGATACCAGAATCAATTAAAAGAAATATTTATATAATTTCATTCTCATCAATACACTTAAAAGATATCTGTCTTTTAAGTGTATTGATGAGAGCTTTCATGAAAGCGCTATGTCCTACATACAATGGTACGTCAATCTTTTACGTAACAAGATTGACAACGCTACGCTCGATCGGGAGTATAACTTCGCATCGCTTCGCACACACAGCCGAGTCTAAGTACGAATGAACGTACTTGTGTAGTCCCATGAAAATAACTGCTAAATGGGATAATTGTTTATCACCATCTCGGGATTGCGTTTAATTTATTATATGATATCAATCCTTTGAAATAGCGCAGGTAATTATATCGGCACCGTGTGTATTGTACATGTCGAGAGAAATAGAGAAAATATTACAAGTATTTGTTTCTTACAATGGTGAACTTATACGGGCAATAATATAATATAAATTCTTTCAAGATTCGGTGGACAACTTCTCAGATCTTCGCTCAATACTTACATGACGGCGTGCCGTACGACAATATAATAATAATCTCGTCATTGATCCACTCATAGCTCGCGTGTGCATGCATGACGGTTGCAAAGATTTTGTACTATAAATAAAACTTTATATTTTTGTATTTGTACTATAAATAAAAATATAGACCATCGAAACTCACCATTGTTAAACAAAATTATCGTATATCACGAAGTCCAAACAACACAACACATATCACCAATTATCTACTCTATTTTCCTTGTTACCACAATTTTCGAAACCTAAACACTGTTATAGTAGGAAAAACTTACGATAAGAAATTTTACACTAAATTATCTGAAGACCGATGTTCTACTAAAAACGTCGAAAATATCTACTACAATTCCATACTATGCTGTCATCACGATTTTGTATTCGAATGATACAAAATTAATGTTTTGTGTTGTCACGAATAATTTATATAACAACTATGTTGTCACGTCACATATCTGATAAATTGTAATTGCACAATATTTTGAACTAACCTAAACCAACCTACAACAACAACAACAACTATTAAGTTTTGAAATATATTCTAGGATAGTACTTCGAAATTATTGTGCAATTATAATGTATGTATAAATAAGACAAATAAACTAACATTTCAAATTCAAAATTTGTACATTGAATAAAATGGATCCTCACAAACCTACTGAACTTTTTTCTCCTCATTTTTATAAATCCCCTTTAACCTCTACTTTGATAAAAATTAACTGATCCCATTCGTGATCCTTCCCATTGTCTTTGTCGTCTCTAATCCCACGGCTAATTTGCGGTTGGTCCAACAATAACCTGATTATTTTAGCAGAAAAAGGTCCCCAGATAACAATTAACTACTTGGAAAATCCTTAAGACAAATCTGGGCAGTATAGTAGATTCAAAAATACGTAATGCATAAAAAATTACGAGCATCCCGCGGGGCAAGAATGCAGTGCATGATACATTATAGACATTGGTAGGTCGGAATTATTGAAACGAAAATGTACTATGTGGACTGGGAACACGATTTGGTCTATTACGATTTCGAATTTTAGTAAAAAAAAACAGCTTTAATATTCATATACTAGTTTGGAGCTGCGAGGCAGAGAAATTGTGATTTTATTTTGGTCCGTATTTAAGTACTCAATTGTAATTGAAATGCAAAGTCAAAAATATTTTTTCCATAGTATTTGCAACAATTGGGTAATAAGTAAATGAATAAGAGATTAAAATTTAGTAATGATTCTATTGAGTATTTCGTAAAGATGAAAATATTTCGGTCATGGTCACAAGCGAGGTATCTTATTATGTTCGATGGATTGTTTGAATAAATGTGCAAATCTATGCCGACAAATAATGACATATGTCATAGATAATATACATAAGGGTGCTTAGCTATAGGCTAGTTTAACGACAATAAGTGCAATAGGCTATATATGGCAAGTTAAGGCATAAGGGCCATGTTATCAATATGCTGTCCGTAAGATCTTGAGAAAAATCGTTATCAGTGTCTTAGCATTATAGATGGCTAAATAAGGCTTCATGTAGCCGCAGTGGTGCCAACCGCAATATTGTGTATACACATTGAAACCGCAAAGCCGCCGCAGCTTTAACGCGTATACGCAATATTGCAGACAGACATGTATCCGGTGTCGTCTACATAAAGGCAGTACCGTTACTGCCAAAGAGGATAGTTATATGGCAATATGTGCAACTATTAGTTTAATATGGCAAGTCAAGGCAATCTTATCAATCTGATACCTGATCAATAATAATCGTGAGATCAAATCTGACTGATGATGTTTCATTCAGAATGGTAGCACCATAATCTACCAAGTCTGTTCAGTATGTATACAGGGTGCCGATTTAAATACCTGCATTCTTCTATCAGGTGAATCAGATCACTAAATCAATGAGTGCCACGCAAGTTATGAGAAATAGGATAAATGTCTCGGGATTGTATAGAGAAACAAATTTTTGTTTAATACGTTATATGTTACTGCACGTTGTAGTACAGGTAATTAAAACGGCACTGTATAATTTCGAAATCTACCTATGTGTCCGCGGCTCGGCCTCACTTGGTGGTCATGTCGGGCCAGTAGTTCACGTAGTAGCGGTGCGTGCTGCCCTCGAACAAGCGGTCCAGCCAGTTCTCCAGGCCGTCCAGGAGGTTTTCTGGAATTTAAACAGCAAATAAAAATTACTTACAAGTGCTGTTATGGTATTACACAATATTATCTTCCCTTATATTTACATCATATTAAATAGTTTTTTATATGTATGAGGCAAACGAAGAGGCAGGCGGGATACCTGATGGTAAGTACGTAAGTAAGTGATCACAGTCTCCTTTGAACATTTGCAACGTCGGGAGAGTAACCAATGCTACTCTGGCTTTGACGGGAAAAGGAACGGGATGGGAAGTATTTTTTTAAATGCAAGCCAAACGAAGGGACAGGCGAGATACTTAATGGATGGAAGTAGTCACACCTTACCAGCATTAACGGTAGAGTCCGGCTTGAGAATGGTCGCTAGCCAGTCAGGTCACACAATGGGACCTTGCCACCAGCAATACCGACACAGGATAAGTCGTTATTAACGGCTGACTCCGGTTTTGCCTTGTACATAAAAAAATAAAACTTGCGACCGCTCGGTCGTGAAACAGGCCGCTCCCCCTGCAGCAGCACGGGCGGGTCGGCGGCGTCGTCCTCACTGGAGTCGGGGTCGGTGTGGAAGCCGATAAAGGCGCCCGCCTCGGGGTCCGCCGCGCCGCCGCCGCCCAGCGACCGCGTCATGCGGTTCATGCGCTGCGGAACCAAACAATACTATTATTACATTACGTATAAAATGTAAATTAGAAATAGATGACTATATTGAAAGGACATGCGATAGGTACATTTTTCGTTTTGTTACGTTACGTTAAATAGACTTCGTAATGCTGTCGGAACCAAATAATATTATAATTTCGATAATATTTAATTCGGGATACTAGCACTGGGATTGCAAAAAAAAGCCTAATCTTTGTGTAGAGAAAGACCTTTTTTGGTTACCATCTTATCTGCCGGAGGTTGAGCATCTTTTCGGAGCTTCTTGATTTTTTAATGGTATAAAAATTGAAAGGCAGCGCTGGCATCACCTTGTGCGGCTTGGCGCCCTCCGGGTGCTTGGCGTGGTATATGCAGAAGTAGTTGCGGTGCGGGTTGAGCGCCAGTACGGTGCCCACGCAGTTGCGCGCGTTGACGCGCAGCTCGCCGCCGCCCAGCGACAGCTGCAGCACGCGCCGGAACCACTCCACGCCGCGCTCCACGCACAGGTACGCGAACACCAGCGTCTTGTTCCTGCGCACACCACCGCCCATACATAAATACATAGGTTCACTATGTCACTCCGCACCTGATAGTGTTACAGCTCAAATGCACCCTCCAGGGTATGTGACATTGCGGTTGTCACTTTTGCAAATATAGCACACGTAAAAAAAATATTTTTTATACATTTTTTTATTGAAATTCCTGCGTCTAAACGAGTAATCTAATTTGGTACCTGTATGGTACTTATGTTCAATT
>DWNK01000221.1:0-13098 GCA_018250315.1 Hyalothyrus neleus pemphigargyra | reverse complement strand
TATTGACGGTAGACTCCGGTCTGAGGGTGGTAGCTAGCCAGTCAGCTCACACGATGGGAGCTTACCACCAGCAACTTAATGATGTAATTAAAAACACTTCAACTTTAAAAAGTCTACCCCTCGATATACTTATTCATAAAGACAGGTTGCGAATAACCAGACCAGTCCAACAGGATCCGGTTCAAGTTAGAGACAAAGTGTAAAACAGTCCTTAAAAGCAAATTGCTGGAGCAATATGTATGGTAATACTATGGTTTCTTCATGTATGGTCAAGTGGTTGCTGAGTTTTTGTACTTCATATACTGATATGTATTTCAGATAGCGAATGTTTGTGATTGAATATTATTAAATATAGTATTCATAACTTAATTTTCAATATCTCATTATTTTTTCAATATAAACCTTTGGAGCTAACGTATTTGTATTGTATAGCTTACAAGATAAGTTTCCTTGTGCATCTCTCTCGGTTTATCCGTCAAATACCTTAAAACTTTAATGATCGGCAACAGTGTGCAAACTTGGGTATAACTAAAGTAATTAAAAAGCTATTTTAGGAATTCAGTCAAGTACTTGATGTAGGGTTTAGCTTAAATTAATTGTAACAGAGATATAGATTTAAGATCGGTGGCATGTTTTTGGCTGGTATGGCGAGGCCACTTCCGTAACTCCTGATTTATGGTTGTATATTATTTCTTTCACTTTCTCAGTTTCTTGTTGTTTCATGTAGCTATACTTTGTTTATTTTTTGTTTTCGTATAGTTATCCGAATCCGAAATTTTTAATGCACTATAAAATTACCATAATTAACAGAAGTTTCACTAACGTTGACGTCATACATTTTGACACTTCAGGAAATGGCGCTATAAACCCATAAATTCTAGCCACCCTCGCTAATTGTATCAATTAATTACTAAGAAATTATCTAGTTCTGATTTACTTACTTTTCGGTTTCACCAACGCATTACTATCTTAGCTTAGGTATCCTCTTATCTAACCAGCCAGATAAAATGCGGTTTGACAAAGTTGTCATATACTTGGGAACATAAAATAATATCGACCATGTTGTCCTTCAGCAACAAAGCAAGTGGTAATTAGTTTCCAAGACGCATATGATTTTAAAAATCAGAATCAAACCTGGATCTCCGCAGACAAGATCGCAATTATTTGTCGCTTCGCTTATCACAATTTTGTAACTTTCTCGCGTATTACAAATGATAGGAAGTTTCGGAACATTGACAGACCCACTCGTCCCCTTCCTGTGGCGGTTACCGGTTATTGATTCTTCCAGAGTTATCGGATTTGTCTAACTGTTATATGAGTATACTACCCAACCGCCCATTGTGACGGCAGACTTACATAGGATATTACAACTTAAGATTCCACAGACGGCATTTGAATAGTTAACTTCTTGAAAAATTGCAATACTCGTAAATGTGGTTTTTAGACAGTGGATTAGTAATGATATCACTCTACCTTGAAAACAGGTTCCATGTCCAACTGTGCAAATATAAAGGGGTGACATATAAATATGCATCGTGAGATAATAAATACTTGAGTTCTATTGAGTTTATTTTATGGGAGTAGCAAGCAAGCAGGTCATTGCTGATGTGAAGAAGGTTTTCAAAAACGCCTAGGATTTGAACATGGATCTTAAGAGATTATAATCTAAACAATATGTATCTGGACTTCTAATAGTATCAGTAAATATTTAAGTTTTTCTCCCGACAGTAACATTGATAGGGGGTATCAATGTTATTTGTTGAGTCCCATTAATGTTCCATCGAGAGCATTTCTAACCCAAATCGGTAGCTTAATCGCTTGTTAATTTGTTAGACGTGAGACTAAAAGTGCCGCGTCGGACAATTTATGGCTTCATTCTGATCAACTTGTTTATTTTATAAGAGTTTTTGTAAAAACGTCGTGTTTGAATTTCACCGACCGAGTCTCTCTCGTTTACGATGTAGATAACGCTGCAATTAAGCGCTCTTTAATATTATTAGGTACCAACAATCCATGAATTACGTAAACTCAACGCTTATCAGTTGGCTCCCTAATCGGAAGATTCTATTATTTTAATCGATCTCTAATTATTATTCAAGGAGAAGACTGATATAGATTTCGATTCCATCAATCAAGAATAAGTATCAGATAAAACTTTTTTCTCAGGTCCCGATAGCTATTAAACTTATCACGGAATAATTTTGCAATTTAAGTACAGATAACATTAAAAATAATTTACATTTATATATATACAGTATTAAAATAAAAATCAAAAAATAATTTAACTAAAAAATATGTGACTTTGAGTTTTATGTGCATGACCTAGCATGAAAGGAGATCCCCTTTTGATAAACGTTACTCTTCTTCAGACTGATAGGTTTCGTGAAGAATTTTCATAAATAATTATATGTTATAGTAATCTTGGAATTCGTACATTTTTAACCGACTTCGAAAAAGGAGGAGGTTCCATGTTTGGCTGTTTCTACTACTTACTTTGTATATTGCCATGAAGAAAGAAGGGCTGGTAATGATTAAGAAATTAAAAGCTCCTTCTGTCATTCACGCCGTTGAATAAATGAATGAATGAAAAATAGTTTATTGTATAGCACACAAATAAGAAATATAGTAATATATATGTGCCGTTACTGTAACAAAATAAAATATAACAATTAAAGGGGATAGAAAAAAAACAATAAAGGAAATAATTCAGAAACATGGTCTTGGAGTTTGAAAGAAGGAAATGGTTGATAATTGCAGTCTTGTGTTTTGCTACGTAAGAAGGCTTGTCTTAAATTGAGTCAAGTGCCTCGAGGTACTCGCTAATGTACATGTAAGTACAGACAAGTTTCGTAGATTTGCTTATTAATAAGCCCGACAAAGAATCTGTATCGGGTAACGGTAAAGCCGGAATGCTAATACGTTCGGTACCTACCAATACTCATTTATCTCCTCTAAAACATAGGCAACTGGTGCGTGCTTTAATTCGAAAGATAATCTTTATGTACTCTCTTAATTATTGCCGGCAAGATATGAATTGAAATTGATTGTAGGTGATTAATTCTTTGCCGGCGTATGGGAGTACCTCAGGGTATGCTTATATGACCGAAATCTTTTATCATGTGTAAAACGGCTTTATTATTCTGTAATGATTTTAATATTAAAAGAAAAAAAAATCATTGACCAATATACAAATCTAAGGCGAAAAGCGAATAATGTATAGAATAGATTATAATAGCGTGTGAATTGTGATAGCGTGTATCTACTCTATCCTGTAATTTTTGTTATTTGTTATTTCTATGAATATATAGTTTTACTATCTATATTAATCTTCTATATATATATAAGAATCAAAGCTGACTGACTGACTGACTGACTGATTGACTGATCAACGCCCAGCCGAAACTAAAAGAGCTAGGAACTTGAAATTTTGTACAGAGGTTCCTTACAAAGTGGGGGAGGGGGTGAAACAGGGGTTAAAAGTTCTGTTCTCAAGATCTCAGTTCTGGTAAGCCTTAACCCCATCGTGTTTGGGGTCATTAGATTTGTCTTGATGAGCACTTTCTAACGAGATAATATTCAGGGTCTGATGATGGAGCCAGAAGGTGGCCATTGGATCTCGGCTCTGGAAGGTCTAAACCCCATCGTGTTTGGTGTCATTAGATTTGTCTTGAACAGCACTTTTCAACGAAATGATTATAAAGTGTCGACATTGGTACCCTCAGTGGTCATGGGAAGTATAAAAGGTGTATACTTAATAAACTTTATCTCGCTAAAAACCACCAAAATCATGTATTTTACGCGGGCGAAGCCGCGGGCGGAAAGCTCGTATTATTATATTGATAAATATTAAATTCCTTTAGGTCAGTTGTTTAATTATTCGTAAGAAACTATGCCTAATTACAATTGAGGAGATGCTTAAAATTCTACATTCCTGATCTGAACGAATGAATGAACATATATTTGTTGGCATGCTCGCTATTGATTTATTTGACAGCTCCTACTCTATACAACGTAACGGTAACATCGATAACTTTACGATCTACTAATTCTTCTATACCATTTTGTCGAGCAACTCCAAGCAAAACCAGTAATGCATATAAAACGTGGTAACACACTCGCGCCGTGTTGCATAATTGATCAGACGTGGTGGATAAATTAAGTGTTTTTATTTCGTGTTGTAACCAGATCGGACCATGTTTTTGTGTTTATTCGCCGTGCAATAAAATTCTTAATTGAATTCCTTAGACCTTACTTCTCGCCTTAGTCTGAAGTGTAACATTTGCCATAATAATCAACAAGAGATCAATTTATTGGTAATATATAAAAATTCACGTTTTCAAGCAGTATGCGATTTCATTCTATTTCTAATCCTCGTCGGGTAGATATTAAACGCATAACATCACACATATGTAAATAACCCAAGATACACTCTAAAACATACTCTAATTAACACTAATAATTGAAAATGTGCGCGCTCCTTTCTATAGAATATCTTCCGTTCTTATCAACAGCCATCAAAAATAAATGAAACCGAAAACGTTAGGCCATTAGAGAACATCATGTACAATGCGCAGACGTGTACATTTTCTTTAACGTGAAAGCAAATGATGATTAAATTACGCACATATTGAACGCAAGTTTTGGTCGCGGACCTACAGAGATGGATACCTACCGTATTTTTCAACCACTAGGCTATTGCTGCTATTTCATCGCAATATTTACAGTAAATAACTTTCGTTTTTAACGCAACGTCCAATTGAACAACGCAAGGCGTACAATATAGTGTTAATTTTATTATCCTTCTAGAGCGTGCTTCTTGTTCCACGTCCTTCCCTATCTTAACGATCTTTGTTACATATACGACGCTAAGGTGTAACCTACGCTATCTACTTGTTTATGTATTCTAAATATAAGTGTTAATATTTTTATCGCTTGATGTGACTAACATTGTACCACTTCTAGCAAGTTCTTTATTGTTCTTCCTAACGAATTGAAATTTTCATATTTAAATAATACATATTCAAAAAAATATATAAATATTAATATTATTATATTAAACTAAATTAAGTAAAGACACTTAAAAAAAAAATTTTCAACCATTCGGATTTGGAAGAATTCAATTAAGAGAACAAATTGTTGGATAGTGTCAGAACTATTCGGTTCGCCTACATCACCACACAATTTTCTGCAGCACAATTACTTAATTCCTTTTTGTTTAAGGGCTGTAATAAGGCGGATAAGCTTTTTTCAAATCGTTGAATATTCTTCAGTAGTAGCAGCGTAAGGTCGACCTCAGGTTTTACTCTAAAAGGAATTGACCACAGATCTTTATGAGCATTACCCACTTAATACCTGGAGCTGCATGCACATTTGCTGTTGGTATTTCTTCATATCGTAGATTAATGCAATCTAATTGGGTAGCCGAATGTACCTATTTCTTTACCCTATCTTTAATTATGAAAATACGATTTTCTTGCGCTATCGACTTATGTCCAAATGTTAAATTCGAATAAACTCTTCTATCTGCTATCTCTATAATTCTCTATCTGCTATCTTTATAAGCATTAGTGAATTTTATCATAGTGACTTATGATAAACGATTAAGAAAATCCAAAAAACACACTGTAATTTATTCCACCGATCTCAATTTACAACCGCATTGTACCTTATATTTTGCCATTCATTAAATATCTCTTGTTCTATCTCACGAGTATCATATGGTTTGTCGCGTTATTTTTTATTCTAAAACGAATAATAGGCATATTATTCGTGAGTTGATTTAAAAGAACCGACGTTTAACGACCGCGTAGCCTGCAGCTATAGCCCCATCACCAATAGAGTTACGAGATAAAGGTGGCTTTAGATTGATACAAAGACGCATTAAAACTATAAAAATCATCATTATCTTCATTATGCACAACCTTTCTTTACAAGTTACACAGGGTTTAAATTCTTTGAGTCGATTTATATAGTAGGCTAGATTGTAATAGAGTTTATCTGCTCGTCATTTCTATAATTATCCACACCTACATCTTAAAATCTTTGTTTTGTTACGGATATTTTATTTTGTAAGAAAGTTTCGAAATCAAAATCAATTTATTTTTGGTATGATATGACTATGGAATATTCCTAGATCCTTTAAATGGTTCAATTCCATGTAAAATATGACGAACATAATTAGACAAACTTATAATCTATGGCATACTTTGCTAAGATTACTTATTTCTCCCTTTTCTTATTATCCTTCGTAGTCTTAAATATTGTAAAGTAAATACTTCCAGTTTTAATTCGAAAATTAGTTACATGTGATGTTGGCCTAAGTTTTAATCTGGAGCCGTGATGTATCGGCTACCGAGGCAGCTCGGCCCACCAATTACGAAATAATTACAAAGCTTATGGGTCTGTTCGCGGGAATTAAACGGGCTGGATGTAACAGAACCATACTGATGCTGTAATAGATAATGGGCAAAATATGATTATATTTTTAAGGTTCTTTATTATTAGAAAAGTTATAATTTATTTTCCAATAAAAGCGATAAAATGATGGTGTTGAAGTTATTTGTCTAGTAAAATTGGAACTAAAGTGATTTTAAATTTTTTTTTGTTTGAACGAGTTTACTCTCAGTAAGCTCTTAAAAAAATTAAAAAATCCCATTGGACCCAATCCCGTTGGTCCCATATAGATACACCAGGTCAGAAATCAGACTTCATGACTATTCAACAAATATCTTTTTTATAATCTAAATATAATATTTGTTTAGTTTCTTATTTTGTTCTATATTACCAAATTTTATTTTAATTTACCCGTAATTGCGCACTTATTTACTCAATTCAGTTTAAATTTTCCAAATTTTGTTACCCCGAATGATGAACATGATGAGCTTGATAGATATAGATGATGTAGTTCTAATCTTAAAATGTAAAAATAAAACTTATTTAAATTACGATTAGACCACATCTAGAGTTTATATCAGACAATAAGCCAACCGAAATGCAACTGTTCGAATCAGACCTTCTGGACCCGCCCTGTTATTTAGCGCAATTATAACGTCGCAGAGGAATTCAAAAGTAAAAGAAGCGATAGAATTTGCAAACCCTTGATTAAAACTGTGACGGGTTGATTGGGAGTTTGAGTTCTTGGTCCTTTTGGGGATGATGTTCCAGTAGCGGAGAAGATTGGAGTATTAGTAGATGAACTACTGATGTTAAAACTGATTTGAAATCCTTATTTATTGCCTTAATTTATTTTTACAATAAAAAATACTATAATATTGTTAATAATATTTCAGTAGGTACATACATCATATAGGGATATTATTTTATCATGGCAAAGCAAAAAGACGCCAATGTTAAGCTAACTGTCGACGTCCTCTATTATCATAACTGTGGAAGTTTGTTTTTATATTTTTTATATGTTTGTTTTTATATTTATATTTTTGTTCGTTTGGACGAATAAGCTGCTGCTGTAATAAATCATGATATAGGTACTTTATATATTTACGATAAAACGTTCATGTAGCAGCAGCAAATCTTTATCAAATAAACGTTCATATAGAATTTTACATACCGTAAATACCTATCATCCATTTTACAAAATATTTTAATTAAAGAAACATCGCTCACGACTCGATCACGACCGGAACGACCCGAACTCTCGGCGAGATGACAAACAATGGTAATCCAATTTAACGCTTCAGAACCCGTTGAAGGCTGCACAATGTTACACTACGCTTTCTGTCAGAATTGCACACGCAATTAGAGTCTCTGCATCAAAGAAAATAGATAGTCTTTTTCCTTGAACTGAATTGGAATGGTACGTGCATTGGTGCTATTGGTACGTTACTATTTGCCAAAATTAAAATACTCTTTACAGAATCGCTGGCCATCAATCACGTAGAAGACAGCGCAACAAAGATGTTACTATTTACGAAATAATTGAGATTGTAATAGAATTGACACCTATGTAACGTGAGTCGAATTTGGAGTTGTTAACATTGCCTTTATCCGATCACCACATTTACGGTGAAAATATTGTTAAATAATAATTACCTAATATACTAATAATTCTAATAATGTTATAAATGCGAACGTTTGTTTGGACGGATGGATATGGATGTTAATCTTTTACACAAAAACAGCTTAACGGATTTAGATAAAATTTAGCACGAAGATAGTTATAAAGTGGATTAACATATAGGATACTTTTTATCCCGGTAAAAGATCTCCGTGGGATAATAATTTAAATTTTACGAGAGCGAAGGCGCAGGTGCAATCTAGTACATAGGTAAAAATATAAAATAATTCATAACCAAATCAGTGTACTTCAAATAAAACTAGACGATGATGTAGTTTGTAAAACACTAGATAATTATCTGTTTATGTTCATAGGTAAGGTTCATAAATAACAACAAAATACGTATGCAACATTGAGCTTATAATAATTAAAGCGTACGTCAAAATAATTGTCTAATGAATTGCTATCAATTATGCGCTTCGTTACCCACCCCTATAAGATGGCATATCGCACACCACGTGGTATGCCGGAGCGGAACGGTTTCACGGTATTGTACCTCTGTGGTCATAAGGACACGGGCAATTACCACCTGCTATATGCCTGCAAGAGGCAGTGATGCATGACTGTGAAGACTGACTTTTAATATATTCTAGGTGCAAACCCTTTTTAACCAACGTCTTATGACCCACAATTAGCTCGGTTCTCTCCCTAGTAGGTAAGCTAGAAGGTGAGCTCCCATCGTGTGAGCGGACTGGCTAGCGATCATCCACAGGCTGTTGTAAAAGTTTAAATGACTAGGATGAAAGTGTACCTCAAAGCTTATTGAGACGAGGACGAGACACGCGTGATATACCGGAACAGACACGAGCTATTTCGTCACGGTCGCTAAAGACAGTATTGCGTGTAATTTGCGTGTATTGTCAAATTATTAAAACCCATACAAGTGAATTATCATTATAGATTAAAGCGCATGATTTGTGTCTAGAATTTTGTTAATTAATTATTGCTGTCTTAAGTATATGTTTCAATACTTGCGTTTATCTATCCCCAAGAACAATGGAGACTATTATTGTTAAAACTTTCATTTATCCTTAAGGATTAGAATGTTATTGTAGATGTTATTATCGTGTCCTACAACTCAATACAGCATCAGTCCAATAGTATATACCTACGTGTATATCGTGTGTAGTTTAGATTTTTGCACTACTAGTAAAAAAAATCTAAATCATTGGTTAAATCATAGATATTAGGTATGGCTACTATTTAAAGTGCGTGCTACTGGACATCAAGTAGCCATTGATGCACGTAATATAATTTATTTAACCTAAAACGGCACTGAACCCTTAGAGTTCGTGCTTAGAGACGTTTCTACGGCCCATTATGTAAGTGCCAATGCTGTAAAAATATAACTCTGAAGCCATGTCATATTAGTACATTGTTGATCATCGACAAGTTTATTCTTGTAAATATGTCAAAACAGGTGTTACTGTCACGCACCGAAGATCGTCACGTGGTAAACTCGAGCGTGACGTACCGTACCGTCACGGTCGGTAATGCACGCAACGAGCGTGTAAACACCACAATGTTTGATGTCAGAATCAATTACAAGATTGTGTGATAAGTTGATAAAATTGACACGTATTTATGCTAAGCTCATAATCATAATATATTAACCATAGACGTTAGTCAGTATTATGTTAATTATAGTTATAGTATGATTATGAAAATGTGACGATTCCATCTATAAAAAATAATGGATTTAATTTATTAAATTTAAAAACAAATAAAATGCACTACGATAAATAGATCTTCTACCACACTTACGTTTCTAATGATTTAAAAATCGGCGACATTTACTACAATGGGATCAAGCGGATTGTCCTCGGGCTTGCACTACTTTCATTGCCTCTTTAAAATCGCACAAAGGGACTCATTCCGGTTATTTATCCGCTATTCCAGCCTCGCGTTTATACTCGTGCCTCATGATATTTACACACTGTTATTTATTCCCAATCGTAATGCGCTAGCTGTCAATTGGTACACAATCATTGCAACCGGTAGGTTCTGCAACAAAATGAGATGCAATTTCGTTCATGACTGCGCCACTTGGGCCCGACGCAGTCGCCCCGCAGACATTGGTGGTTCAAATGATGAAGCCAGAGCGGGATGAACTGAAACAAAGTTGTACTTGTTGGGAAGTTGACAAGCTTCACTACTAAGTGAATTAAATAATGTATACTAAATTAGTTAACCCGCCACAACTAAGTAGCATCTATATAAAATTAGTTAACCGCAGAATTCGGTTAAGATAATATGATCTAATATTTTGAGCATTTCCATTCCATTAAATGAACTTCCATTCAAATGAACTGTGAAATTCTTAACTTAAATTGATTATTCAATATTTTATAAACTCATTTGTATCATCAAATATAATGCATAATCTTTTTTTTTATCAAAATTATATTGTTTTCTGATACGCCATTGTCTTCTGCGCCCACTCCTCTTTCTTTTCCATTTTGCTCCATCCCCAACGTACAGTCGATGTGTCCAGTTGGTGTAATATCCTATTATTATGGTTTACCCGCGGCCTTCACGACTGTTCTCTTTCAGAAATCATTGCTTACACTTGTCTCAGGGCACGTGCTGTATCGGAATTAAGTGTTTCCCGTACGTGAGCCGTTTCACTTATCCTTTAATGGTATTATTTGCTGCCCGCTACTCGCATTCCTTCCTAGAGTTACTGTTTTATTAGTTGGACTTTGTGTTACTACGGATATATGAAAATAAATGTTATATTGACGGAAGGCTACGAAAGCTTCACACAGAATTAATGTAGGTTTCATTTCCTTTTGCTAGAAATCAAATTTAATTCAATTTACGAGCGTTTGGATTGAGAAGCTATTCTCAATTTAAACGATTGATTCAATCATCAAATTGAAAGATGTACTTATCGATTAAATTGAGTTATCTTTTTGGCGTTTTATCAATAATAGCGACTAACGTAGTGACAGACCTTTTGACCGGCCACGTTTCGCCAATTTTTTGTGCTAATTTCTCGACATAGCAATAATGATTCAAATCGAGTCGTCTAACAAGACTTTTCATTGAGAGTCGACATTCTCGGGCATAATAGCGCGTGCGCACGAACGGCCGCAATTTGGTGGAAGTGCGGCAAATAATCGCCCGCGGGGACCGCACCGCGGCGCAATCATGCTCTGATCGGTTTCCATTGTACGAGTATACACGGCACGGTAACGGTACCCATGTAATTTTTTTGCTTCATAGAAATGATTGAAAAACGAAAAAACCGAAAGCGTATAAAATAACTGGGAATGTTTAGTAATTTGCAGTAAAATTTCTTGCAGTGTAGTGGATCTCTGGTCAGAAAATAGAGCGAATACGGAACATTTTTGATGTGAACTCTAAACATGACGGTTAAATCGAAAATGTCGACAAAACAACAGCAAAAAAATATACCTTCCATCATATTTTTAGCATCTTCATTAAATCAGGAGGTAGGTAATTACTGTCCATGTATACGCCATGTTCCAATATAATTTTTGTTGGAATAATTGTTTTACACTATAATAGGATTACACTGGTAAATAATAAACGATACATTTATATATTGCGTTTGAAGTTCTTAGAGTATAAAGCGTTATAATTTTCAATTCAAACAATTAAAAATAATTCTATATTCATAATATATTATATACCGCAAAAAATAGAAATTATAAGTTACACAATTTTTTGTATTGTGTACTCGTATACTTGTCATGTTTCAGTAAGAGCCTGATTTCCCTTTCCCACTCTTCCCATCCTGTTGCGATGGCCCTGGCGGTGTATCCCCGGGTATTTGTGACGTATTTGTGAGCTTACCGTACCGCACTTGTCCCGAGACAATTGGAGATGCGTAAGGCCAATCTTTCCATAAAGCCGGCATAACGTTGGCGACTCCTCTGGTGATGTTTTTTTTTATGTTGAGCCATACGAAGATGCAGGCTGGATACCTGATAGTAGTTGTCATCGCCGCCTATGAATATTTGCAACATCAGAGGAGTCGCCAATGCTCGCAGGCTTTAAAGGAAAAAGCGGTGGGATGGGATAGAAAGAATCTCGGCGCTCTATCGGAACACGACAAGTCGCTATTGACGGTAGACTCCGGCCTGAGGGTGGTCGCTAGCCAGTCAGTATTACCATCAGGTAGCCCACCTGGCTCTTCGTTGGGCTAATGCATAAAAAGTCGCGTGTCGTACTGTGGAAACAGAGCCGCACTAAATTTAACCACCGTAGCATGTGGAGATGTCAGTAATGCGCGCCCGGGGCGCGGACGTTCATTTTGGCTTCTGTTTAAAAACGCGATCATGAAATTAATGTATTACTTTCGTATGTAGATACGACCATTATGAGTATCATCTACATAATTCCTCCGTCAAATGCTGATGCAACGCGAGATGCTCGTTTGCTAAACTGTTGCTAATTCAACACACGCATAACAAATATCGAATATTAAATCCGCTAAAATATGACTATTTAAGAATTTTGTTTGCGTATGTTAGTTTTACTAAGCTCACAGCTATTCATAAGGCCATTGGTCTTAGATATATTGAAACGGGAAAAGTAATAAGCATATTTAAAATAAATTTCAAAGACTTTTTCAGTTTAAACTATTGGCGATGACCAAAAAATACAATAAATAAAATTTTAAGTGCCTCTTAATATTTTATTTATTTTTAAATATCAGTAATGTTAAAAAGTGTGCCTTACTTTATGTAGCTGTAAGATTAAGAAGAAAAGTAGTAGTTTTAGTACTTCCTTTAGTACTATTCAATACTCGACCGTCAGTAAAGGGCTCATTCGCCACACGCAAGTAGTTCGACGCCTCTGGCACGCTTCTGTGGGAAGCGTGACCGCTCGAGGTACGCGCGCGCTTATCTACCAAAGAAATACGAATATTTGATAAGAAAAATAAAAAAAAATCGTATAGTTTAAGCAAGACATCACAAATAGACTCATTATTTTCAATAGAAACAATATTATAATAGGAATAAATAAAACCTAAATGTTTTCCGACTTACAAC
>DWNK01000220.1:0-13101 GCA_018250315.1 Hyalothyrus neleus pemphigargyra | reverse complement strand
GTAGATATGATATGATTTTTGGACTATCGGATAATGCCATTACATAGCTCAGTCATAAAACTCATAAGTCGACATATACAAATATTTTTTCTTATCTTGAGTTGTTCGACTAAAATAAGTATTAAGCCTTATCTTGCTGATAAATCGAATGTTGTATGTCTGGTAGTGAATGTAAATAATGAATATATTTGAGACTAAAATGAAAGAGAGAATTAATAATAAAAGAGAGAGAGGTAGAGATTACCTGCAACCTTCTAGAAAGTGAATGAGACCATAGCACAATACTCAAATCAATAAAAAATAAGCCTAAGCTTTTTAATCAAAATATCCCCTTAATTTTTATAACAGAGATCGCTTACGATTTGTCTAGCGAATCATGCGAAAATAGGATGGATATCAGCAACAAAAAGTCTTACTTGTAGTCGATCACGTTGCTATTTCTGAGGATTAAGATAATCGCTGTAAGGCATTATACATGCAACCATTCTGGTTCTGCCATGTGTCAGTGCTGTTGTAAGGAGTCTTTCTTTCTTACTTATTCATGATAATGTGTTAATTATTTTCAGAGGAAATGTCCGACATGTTTCGTCCATTCCGAACGCTCTTGCACAAGATTCGCTCATTGCTGTGGACCTTGGACCGACGAGAGTTGATGGCCTTGGAAAGACTCCTGTGTACCAACGAGGACGTATCTACCTTAGCTGGTCTGGACTTGCCTACTGGTGAATATTTCGTACTAACAAAACCGACTCACGATAAAGTCAAAAAGGTTATGGTATATATCGTGTAAATAATTTTGGATTAGGCTTTTAGTCTATATAATATTTATTCCCTATGTCACTCCCACAATTGAGACAAAAAAACGTAATATAATGAAATTCCTAAAGTTTGGGCTGTAGGGCGTCTTAAAGAAATCGAATTAACTACATATTACATACGCAAAACATTGCCCTATTCCTTTCCGGCCGACAGTCAGGTAATAATAATACATGATTACATCAACATGATTCTCGAAACTATTTGGCCTATGAAGATGAAATTTGGCACTGAGGTATTTAATGACTAAGAAATGTCAGCTAAGAAAGGATTTTATAAAACTTCCCTCCTTAAGGGGTAGAATGGGGGGAGGGGGTGAGAGTTTGTTTTTCACGCGGGCGAAGCCGCGCACATAAAGTTCGTATATAGATAAAATAACTTCATTATTTGTTTACAGTTGACACATCAAACGATCCATCGTGTTATCCGGACATCGGCGAATTCGTCTCTAAGTTCTACGCCGATCATGCTCACTGTCGAGACCTCTATACCCAACAAAGGTATACAACTATACTTACAGCAACATTTTCTAAATAATATTGCTATTGATATTCTGGATGTCTTGGATATTCTGAGAAAATAAATTGTTATACAGAAATATTTGGCTCAAAATCACTTTGATATATTATATTTGATAACAAAATTCATCGACTTTCTGTAACATTATGTTCTATATACCACCTTTCTGTGTAATAGGGATGTTGACTATTTGTTGAAAAGTGTTTCCATGTATTACTCGATTTTAATTCAACTAAACTGTTTTAAACTGCCAATATTTGTCACGTGACCACTATGACGTCATTCCCAACCACTTTTATCATTTAAAGTTGATACATATAGTACTTGAGCCAGCAACAAATTTTGACGACCAATTTCCTCTAGCTGACGTTCACCATTCTTCATAATACAATTATCTGAAGCATTTCACGAGTTATCGCTTGAGAGGAAATAACTGACAAAATATATTTATTTATACTATATTTGTTTTGTAAAGTTACAAAAGTACTTAAGAATTCGTGTTTTTTTTTCGTCGTCCATTTTACTTTGTGACCGCTCTGATTCAAAAGCTGGATCCGCCCTTGCAAATATCTCTCTCGACGAAGTTGACGAAGTTAGTTGTCACGTGTCTTTAAGTGGTTTAAAATGTAGATACACTTTGATAAAAAATATATATGATTATATGATTTCTATTACGGATATTATCGTTTCTCAGTGAAATCATATTATTATTTTAATACAGTCAACATCCCGATTAAGGTGGTTTATGTGTATTTAAGGGACGGTTGGACGTTCGACTGGGTTGGCTCCACCGACACACGCATTTCGGCCGCAAAGCTGTTGTGTCGTGGTTTGAGGTAAGGCGGCTTGATGTCTGCGGGCGCTTTGTCTTAGGCGGATTCTTGAGATATGTACATGTATAAGATGTGTATCTTGAGATATGTTTCGTTTTCCCGATTGATCACCCTGTCTTTTATCACCGTATCGTTATACGTACCGAATAAAGAAATCTATATCTATCTATCTATCGTATAATAAAAGAAAGTGTGAACGCCTCCCTTATCGTTATTTGTGTAGTCCGAGAGCTGGTGCACATTTTTTAGTAGGTATTTGAAGGACCATAAAAACTTTTCAATCCTTTTTTGTAATATTTAAATACTAAAAATGCAAAACTGGCTGGCTGGAGTAGCAGGGCTCAAACGACCTTTTTTTTAAAAAAAAAACTGAACAGATTTTTAAAACCATTAATAGAAGAAGAGACACAACCTGAACCTTACCCTGAGGGACGTGGACATTTTATTATTGTTGTTTATTTATCGTAAATCCCATCTTTCCCTTCATTGCTGGCGAGCATTGACGACTCCTCTGTTGTTGCAAACATAGGCGGCGGTAACCACCTACCATCAAGTATCCTGCCTGCCTCTTTGTTAGACTTAGACATAAAATAAAAAAAAGAATCGGGCAAATGATGCATATCTGGAGTCCACCTTTAGTCTCCGAGAGTAACCAATCAAATTTCAAGTAGCATTTAACCCCTGACGAAAAGAGGGGAGTTTGATGTCTGTATATGTGTATCTGTATCATTGTAGCTCCCAAACGGATGTACCGATTTCTATTTACACTTGAAAGATCACTCGATCGACCGTTTGTCTATGCTTGTAGAAAATCTGTTCTGCCGTTTGAAGATCATCAGCTTTTTTGTAGTTGATGAAATGATGTAAGCATTTATGATGAGCCCGGACGATTAGACCTATCCTGATACTTCAAAGATATTGCTAGAACATGGTAACCTAGACCTGAAGCTGCAGCATCACATGGAATATACAGAATACCCAACTTCTTACATTTGAGGTGTCGTGTTTCTGCTTATTGAGACTTCAATGAAGATTATAGACCCGAGTTCAACCATGGGTCGTATACGGAATTGTAGCCATTTGAAATTATTTACCAGTCTATTATATCTATATGGACGTGTCCTCAATTGTGGCTTAACATCAGGTTCAAATAAAAAAATTCTTAATAAAATGATCAATGAGTTTCAAATGTTTTTCAGTGGGATCCATATTCCAAAACATAAAGCCTTTACGAGCGTAACTATATAATGTAACGTAACCAATATCCAGTTTTATACTCTGTCCATTTCCATCGGAGTTAAACCTAATATTTACTTATGCATTAAATTTTCAGTTCCAGCGAACCGACAATAACAGACGGCGACTACCTACCGGACAACATAGAAGTGATGACGCCTATCATCGATGGTTTGCGACGCTTGAACGAACCGGTCGAGTTGGACAGACAATCGGAATCCGAATCTGAGACGAAGGAAGAACCGATATACGTCAATATCAGCGCATTCCAAAATAATACGGTTGATACAACTGAACGGTCAAGGAAGACTAGTAGAGGAGAGAGCAATGACCTATCATCGTTAAGAAACCTATCTGTCAACGGTCTAATGATGTTCGATCCACTTGTCATCAATGCGGTCTCAGCGTCAACCTCAGGAGAAAGCTCGAACAGACTTATACCCGATCAGGATTTGGTGACGTCCCTCAACGAACAAGTCACCGAAATAGCTGACAGACTATCTTCAATTGTCGCCGATGCAGAAATACTAGACCACAACCAAATCCATTCATTCTCAACTAGTGACGTGCCCACTCTTATATCGACGGATAGCGCTGAGCCGTTCGGGTTCAGTGGACCGAGGAATGAACAGCTTAGTGCCAGACCCTCGACAAGCCATGGATATTTAATACCGAACGCGATCAGTCAAGAACCGGCTGTTCTAGCGTCATTGTCCCACAACAATTCAGCCGTTTTTAACCAAGAGGAAGACGGCGAGGCCAACAACGCACATCCTGATCTCCCAATGATAATTCCAGATAATATTGACGCGGAAATCGTTAACGCTAACTTGTCGATCGCTACAGCCAATCTTAGTTCTCTCTTACTAACCAACGAGGAATTCAGACAGAACTTCATAGATAACGAAACGGTCGAACAGGACAATAATAGTTTTAATTCCGCAAATGCGAATGTAGATAGAGATGTACAAAGAGATTTAGAGAAAGATTTAGAAAGGGACTTAGATAGGGAAGAGGAGGATAGAGTTAAGTTTATGCTTGGATACGAAAGCGATCACGAATCGCCGGCGGACTCAGGCGTCAGTACTGAAAACACTAGTCTAGATAGATCGCCCGACGCCGATCAGAACAAAGATATCAAGGATAAACAATTCATGCAACAGAATAGAGTGTTGAAGAGCCCCGACGGCGAGAGAGTCGATGAAAAGGAGACTAAAACAATAGAGAAATCGTTTTCTGACGAAAGTGACGTAACTGTAAATATAAATTACGCTGAACAGGAGACTAGGAAGAACGAAGCGGGTTCATCGCGCATGAATACCAATATATATAGGCTATGTACAGACGAATATCGTTCTAGAGACTTCGATGTGAGACTTGGATACAGGGGTGCTAACCCTCGTGAAGATTACGTGACCATTGACGAGTTGATTGACGAATTGAGAAGGAACATGGACCCTGACAATAAGATTGGCTCACTCGATGACAATAATACAAGCTCGAGCACTGAACCGTCTACACCGGAGAGCAGTGGTTCAAGACAAAGAGGGAACAGGAAATCCACATCGAAAATCAAGAAGAAGAAGAAGAAGACAAAGATGTGGGCGCCAAGTGTTGTCATTTTGGATAACCGATCCACCCAGAGTAGCCCTTTGAGGCTGAATTTGGAACATTATGTTGATCAGAGGTGAGTGACATAATTTTATTAACATAAGAGGGAGACTTGTCTGGTTATATTCTAGTTTACATGGATATGAAACCATAGTTATATATGAAATTTATATTAAATTGATAAGAATACTTATATACGAAATACGACGCCCGCGCGAGGCATGGCGTAGTATTTTGTCAGAATCAATAAAAATGCAAGTTTCCAAGTTGTAAATTATACCATGGGCCCTATTCTTGTTCTCATTATTTCTATACATGAGTTTTCATAACGTAAAAAGTATAAATTAGCTGTAATAACCAATTGAAATTATTTTACAGTGGAACGTCATGTGACACGTCAGAGTGTGCTGACGATGAACAAATCGCTCTGGCGCTGCAAGCGCAGGAGTTGGCAGCGAGGCAGCAGGCTCGCGGGAAATTCAAGTACGTTATATTATAATGCGTTATTTGTAGTTAACTTTTTAGCAGTGGGCTTGTGACCTATAAAGTATAGTCTATGACACTCGTTTAATTCTTCAAAAGTCGGTCACGTGTATATTCACGTAAGTAGACTGTGGACAGCTAAAACTATATACTATCTATAAATACTGAGAAGATTAGTCAGAATTCTTACTGTGCTGTTTGTACATTTTTTGTCTTCTTCATAATGATACCATGATACACAAGTATATCATAACAACATATTATTCATATACTTCGATGTTGTAGTAAATAAACTGGTTTTAAGTTTTTATGCATTTCTGATGAACATAAATCAATTATGTCTATCAATTATAATTATTCGGCATCTTTCAACAGGTCAAGCGAAGATCTCATACACCGTTTGTTCGTCTGTATCGCGGGGGTCGCAGACCAGCTGCAGACGAACTTCGCAGCGGACCTTCGGAACATTCTCAAGTCAGTGTTCCTGATGAACCAGACCCCGGAGGTCCCCGAAGCACCAGAGACCCCACCCCCCGAGCCGGAGGAGAAACCCCCTACCATTGAGTATGAGGCAACTGAGGATCAGGTCATACAGAATGGTGAGTTGATTTGTGTTATATCAATTGTTGCACCATTCATAGCCATTATTTTTTCTTGTACGAAAATTGATTTTTACTGATTTCATCTAGAAACTTATTGAAACAGATTTAATTGAAATTACATAATATGCCTTCAGATCTGACCTTGACTGGATGTAGCTGTTATTTTTTTAAAAAATAAAAAAAAAATCAAAACATTGAAATAAGTATTTAAACATACGGTTTATGTATTTCAAAAGGTTTAATATAACAAGTGCTACACTTTCTAATATAAGTAACACTTGCAGGCAGCTCGTTCGACAGCGTGTACTCAGCGGAGGAGGTGTACGCGGACAGCACGTCCGAGTCGGCGTCCTCGGAGTCGTCGCACGGCGAACGGCGCAACACGCTCGCGGCGCCGCGCGCGGAAAACCGCCGCAAGTCCTCGCTCGACACACCGCCCAACCTGCAGCCCTCCGTGTCCGCAGGGGACCTCACTTTCAGGTATCTCATCTAACCTAACCTAACCTCACCTTCAGGTATCTCAGCGTCATCAGCGATCTTCAGCATCATCATCATCATCATCATTGCTGATGGTAAGGTCCCATCGTGCGATCTGACTACTCGTGCCGCTAATAAACGGAGGAGGTCGACATCCGGCCGTGTTGGTTCTTCAAGCGTTGCTTCCTGGGGAGATCCGCACCTCTTCCCGAGGAGCATGGACATGCATCGTAAATCCCATCTTTCTTTTCATATCCGAGTATTGGCATTTCTTCTGGTGTTGCAAATATAAAATTCATAGGCGGCGGTGACTATTTACCATCTGGTAGCCCGCCTGCCTCTGTGCGGTGACCAAAATTTGTCATACGCGGTCGCGCATCCAACTACCGAACGCGGTCGGTTAACTTAACAAATATTTCTAAATAATTACCATTGCTTATTAATCCCTTCCAGGGCGCCATCTACGAACGAAAACGAGACCGAAATCCACCTGACTCCGAGCGTGAACGTGGAGCGCGCCCCGGAGTGGATTCCAGACATTGCGGCGCCGGCCTGCATGCGATGTTCGGCGCCCTTCACGGCGTTTAGGCGACGGCACCATTGTAGGAACTGTGGTATGTCGTGTGATGGCTCCTTAAGTAGGGATGTTCGATATACATCGATGTTTAGGGGTCGATCCATCGGCAACATTCGATGTTTACCGATGCATCGATGTGTTTTCATTCGATGCATCGAAAGAACGCACGCCTCATAGACTTTGGTTTTTTTTCGTCATCCGCTCGGAATTCACGCCTTATAGACCTTGGTTTATTTTTTTTCGTCCTCCGTGTCATCGTGTGGTCGAAACATCGATGTATTTTTGTTACAATGCATCGAGTACCATCGATGTTACGTCGCATCACATCGAAAAAAAATTCAATTTATTTGTGAAATGAATATCGATCATCCTTAAGGTTCCGCTGTCAGTCTATCACAGGGACACACTGCACTTCTTGCCTGTAGTACAGTTGGGTTAAATTTTTTTTTTTGTATAAATAAGTAGCAAATGAGCATGCAGGTCATTAATCAATTAAGTGTGCAATGGAAGATTGTTCACTGAACTACAGAAAATAAAAAAAATAGAAACAATTTAATTTAAAAACCAACTTAATATTATCAAAAATTATGTTCTTTCATACATTCTGACTGCAAATGTTTATACGCTTAATATTATGGGACTTCGAATAAAGAGCGATCGCTTGTCTAATTACTCTTCTCTCTTCTCCTTCCAGGCAAAGTGTTCTGTGCATCGTGCAGCTCAAACTCCATACCGCTGCCTCGGTTTGGGCAACTGAAGCCGGTCCGTGTGTGCGAGGAATGTTACTGCGCCTGCGACTCGCGTATGCGGTGAAATAGTGCCGAGCGCGGTGAAAATGTGTCGTGTGCGGTGCGGTGAAACTATGCTATGGTCGGTGAAACTGTGCCGTTGTAGTGAAACTGAGCTGACGGCTGTGTGTTGAAAGTGACATTGTCATTGCAAAAGAGTTGTAGTGTTTTGTGTTGCAGGTTACATGTATTATAGTAACAATTAATTGTGATGTAAGTACTGTTTGACATATATTTGTTATAACACAACTATTATTATTTTGTGATCCAACTTTATCATTCCCATTTCATTTAGTGACTAAAAACATTACATTTTACACAGAAAATTTTACATTTTACCAAAAAAGCAAAGTATTGGGAACAGTATCTCTCATTCATTATGTTAGTTGCTCAGTTAAGAGTATTTTATATTATGCTATCTGTTAAAGTCTAAATGTCATGTAAATTGCAGCTAAACCTATGTGACAATATTATGTGTATATATAATTCCTTAATAAAGAAATTGATACTTTTTAAAAAATTAAACATTGACATGTAAGCTGCTAGCACACATCGGGCTGGACAATAACGGCGAAGCAAAAATTTACCATGAGCGTTATTCCGTTTACTGACACCATAGACATGCTCTGACATTTCAAAATATTCTTATAGGTGTATGCTAAAGTTAATCTTGACTCATTACAATCATATAAAAACTGAAAAAAAAGGGAAAATCTTTATTGAATAATTCCAAAATGTTTATTCAATAGTATTAATTATACATGACAATATTTTTTCATTGAATAAAAAATTTTTTTTTTTAATTTTGTTTAATTCTATAATACATTCTTTTTTAATTATCTTAAAACATCCCGACAATATGTGACGCTACGCCTTTTGTGTTCTAGTGGCTTTAGTCTTCAAACTGGTAGCGAAATATCGAATGCTCTTTAATAAATCTAGTGTTTGAAATAATTTTGTCTTTATAATTGTGGTGGGAAATGATAAAAAAAACATTGCATGTTATTCGACTCTCTGGATGGAACGCAGTGTGACAAATCTTCCAAATTTTCCAATCAAATATATTCCATTTAATTTGACCAAAAAGTTGTAAGCCCTTTATATTTTATTATGCCATTAGTTCTTTGTATTGATCTTAAAGGCCTTCATACACAACGTCGGACTTTCGTCGTCTATAAAGGCCCATAGTTTGTAGTTTTGATCCCCTTTCGTCCATTTAATATTTTATTTCTTGTAATTTTTGCCAAACAAAATTACTTTGAGATTTAACTATTATTCCAAAAGGATGGTCTTCACGAAAAATAATAAAAAGAATATAATAAACTGTATTGTTAAAAAAATTATATTGTATATAGTTTGATATTTTGGCATACTATTTAAATATTGGATTTGTAATAAATATCGTCATTGTAGTAGACAATATTTATGTGACTATTGTAAATAAAAGCAATTTGTCTGTATACCTATAATTAAAGTTAAAAAAAAAAATTCTTGACCACGGGTTTTTCCATTTGACTCTGATGTGTATTGTAAGGTTTACAGTGGACATCAATGTTCGTATTTGCATGCAATGGGAAGATTGAAAGTGTGAATAAAAAAATAGCGTGAAAGATAATCCGTGACTTACATTTATATCGTAATGATAAGGTTGTTTAAATTGTGGATTTTAATATTCTAGTTATCATATCTTCACATGTGCATGTGGTTACATATGGCTTAATGTACATTGTCAAGGAACGCGGTGTATGGTTATGTATACATAGCTGCAACAAAATTATACATAGCTAGACTTTCGATATGACTTCTATATGGAGTTAGCTACAGATGATAGTATGTGTAACCTACTGGTAAGCGACTACTTTGTTCAGACATTGGCATAGCCATATTCCCTTTTCCCACCCATCCTGTTGCGGTGTTTCTGTCGGTGTACGGTTAGGGCCTGTGGGATCGGCTTCACGAGACCCGTACCTTGTCCTGAAGGGGTGGATATGCATCGTAATCCCGTCTTTGCCATAAAATCCTGCGTAGCGTAGGCTATTTCTCTGGTTTTGAAGATTTGCATAGGCGGCGGTGCCTCCTTACTATCAGGTAGTCCGCCAGCCTATACATTAGGCTTAAAGTCTAAGCGTTAACTTCCTCGACTATAATATCGTTGTTTCGTGAAGATTATCCTTATATTGCTATACTTGTTGACTATAAATATTTGTACTGTGTAATTAGAAGAAATAATTTTCTATATTGACTGATGTTACGAATGTTTGTATTATGTTTTCAGTTTTGATAATATAAGTATTTTAATGTGTAGTAGCTCTCTATTTACCTGCTACATACCATATATTCGACTTTTAGATGAGTTGCTTCCATATTGCTTGTGTTCACCAAATGGATGCAGATGACAGAATTATCATCCAATCAGGGAGTTTTCGTAGTTTGGGTTAATTGGTTAATAAAGGTTGGTCTCGGGGGTAGAACCTAGACCCATTTGTTTTCAAAATGGCGGACATAAAAGTCAAAAAGAGTCGATTTTTTTCGAGTTTCCAATCAAATCGGTGATGAAAGTTGTTAGTGATATAGTTTCTGAGATATTTCGTAAAACCGGTCGTAGGTCACGAGTAAACACTAGTCGTAGGTATTCGAACACGAATAGTTCCGTGCCATCGACTTATTTTTTTTCTAGTTTGTTTTATTTTTATTATTTGTTGTTATAGCGGCCACGGTAAAAAAATCTCTAAAAATTTCAAGAGTCTAGCGTCTATTGTTCGTAGGATTGAGCCCCTTTGACAGAAGAAGGCGGATCCTCAGTAATAGGGTTCTTTTGGCACCCGTTGGGTACGGAGTACTAAAAATTGCGGATGCCTGTTGCTATAGAGTGAAACACCTTTAGCAAATAATGAGCCATAATATGTAGAATTTAAAAAACAAAAATGGTAAACAAATTTATTCTGTCGTCTGCATTTGACATAATAGATAAAAAAAGAAATTTATTATTATAGATAAGGTTTAAGATGGATAAAGAAAAAAAAAGGAAATTATATACTGATATTCTCATACATATTGAATTACAAATTTTATTGCTTTGTAAATGTTAATATTTTAAATATTGGTGTACATATATGATACTAAAAACGTTCTCTTAAGAAGACTTTTAATTTCTATTATATTTCTTTTTATCAGAAAATTACTCAAGAATATTCTTCAAACTTCAATAGTGAGATCGTTAAATTTTATTTGCACAAAGCCGTGCATTTTTCCAAAGCAGAGCTAAAATTACTATATATAAAATCATTGTACATCATATTACAATGATTTTAAGTATTAAACCCGATTAGACAACATAATCGCAGTTTACTTTAAAAAAAATAGTATAAACTTGTCATATAATAATTAAATGTCCTTCTGTTTGTAGATATTTATGTATAACCTTTTTGTATATAACAATAATGTAATCTCATAAAATGTACAAAAATAAAGTAAATCCAAATAACACAGAATAGTGTTGTTAGTTGACGAGCTACATGTTGTTTAAGAAATCAACTTTTCTATTTTTGTAAGACCTTACGATGATTTGAATAAAATATATGTAAATATTCACCTACATTTTGTTAATGCTCAATATACATTGTCGCAGAATGTAATAAAAGCTTTTTTAACGTTATAGAGTCAAGGGGTTATTAGTTTAAATCAAATTGGCGGTCTTGCCAAAAAAATTGAAAAAAAATGTTTATTTTTAATTATGTTTTCGCGATCTTATCAAAGAAAATTTGACAGAAATTTTAGTAATAACCATTTGACAGATTTTTAATAATAAATTAATATGAGGCGTCTTAAATACTTTTGCTATAAACTTAAAAGATAATCAATTAATGGTTAACGTGTAAAAAATATGACTACTTGTTCATAGTTGAGTAGTATTCACCGTTGACTTAAGTTCATTAACGTTGACTTAAATTAAATAAATGAATAAATAAATTATGCTATGTATTGTTTTGTTAAAATTTGCTTATTTCTTTCGGCGACAACGTAAATTATGCATAATATCTTAAATTTGGTCAATGCAAGCAATCTTTCTTGAAAATTCTAATCAAAACTGAAACAATTTGTATTCGAGTTAAGTAGACATGTTCAAATAGATATCTATTTTTAAGAATACATTTAATGGATGTTTATATTTTTAACGTAAAATAATGTTATGATAAAAAAAATAATGTTAAATCCTAATATTAAAAATACACTATAAAAAAAGATTCCATAATTTTTATATCAATGGTGTTAGTTAAAGATTATTTTAAATTGCCTAATATGTGTGTTTAACGACATTTTGTTTCTTCGTGTTATGTTAAAAGATAAATGTATTGAAAATGTTTGAAGTGTATGTAAATTTTGTATATGTCGCGTATTTTTATTTAGTATGTATTTACATTAGTATATAGTTGATTTCATAGCTTTTTGTATCATAAAAGGTGAATTGGTAAATCGTTTGATATCAAGACAGTGTAAGTGATATAACTGTTATATATTTTAATCGTGTAAAATAAATGTCAGAATACTATTAGCTAATCGACAGTTTTATTTTTCTTCATCCTTTGTCCTTACGAATATCATCATATTAGCAAATTAAACATACGAAGTGCCGATTTTATTACCCGCAGCCTTCTAGCAGGTGAAACAGACCACGACATAGTACAGAATCATTTTTTTATCAAATCTCCTTTAATTTTTAGATGTCACAATTGGCCGCTCGTAAATTAATTGTCTTCGTATGGCCAAATACTCAAGTCAAATAAATAAATTACAACTAAATCTATGTAAAGCAATTGGCAATTGTTTAACATTATCTAGTAATTGCATAGATGCAAATTTCTAATAATAGTTATACCGTATTATATTAGGTTTATAGTCTTTGGTCGTAGTGTATAGTGTAGTTGTTGAATAGTGTAGGTAACTCGCCGCCTGTATAACTATTTTAAAAACATTGCTACTTGAGTAAATACTTAGTTAATTAAAAAATATTACTTAAACTAGCTGGTGCCCGCGACTTCGTTCGCTTGGATTTCAAATGTACCAACTGCAAATAATGTACTTAACTCTTGAAGTCAAAACTACCAATTCTAATCCCGAGATCCCGCAGGCGTAAAAAAGCCTCCAAACCCAAAAATATA
>DWNK01000219.1:0-13130 GCA_018250315.1 Hyalothyrus neleus pemphigargyra | reverse complement strand
TCAAATGTCTTTATCTTTCTCATGACCGTTTCCTTCGCTCCCGTCACAATCTTTCTCTGCGTACTCCTGTCAATTCGTGCACTTTCTACAAGAAATCCTTTTCAGTTCTTGCTGTCAACCTTTGGAACTCCTTACCTCTTTCGATTAATCGCTCGGAATCAGTTTATATATTCAAAAAGAATTTTAAAAAATGGTTAAAAATTAATTTATCTTTTACATATTTCATTCTTTAATAATGCTTCTTTTCTTACCTTGTACATATTGCTTGGTTCCTCATAGATCTTCATTAATTCTATGTATGATATAAATTATAATTTTACTGTTAATTTTAGTACACCATACCCAAATTTATTGTAGCGTTATATTCATTTCTACCCCAAGGTTGCCTGGAAGTAATTGCTACCTTAGCAATAAGGCCATCTCTGGTATAATTCCAGTTCAAATACTTTCTTTTTCGCTGTATTACTTTTTGCTTGGTACAATAATAAGTATTCTATATATTATCTTCTATCTATCTATTTTTAAATACCAGACATAACATCTGATAGCTCTAGTTCTATCTGTCAGATGTCTTATTATGACAAGCCCACGTGTCGTAACTTACGACTCGTAAGTACGTGTGTTCTGAAACTTCGGGTTAATGCAGTAACACCTACCGTATACCGTAAACCTTTTTAAATCATTGGTATTATTAATACGTGAAGAAAAACCTTTATATACTTTGTTTTATTTTTTTAAACGCGCTCGTTTGCACCACCACAATTTGCACTTCTGTCTCCTTCTCTCCCTCTTATTCTCCTTCTACAAACAAAAAAAAATAAATTTCACTTTAAAAAACCAATTACTTCGATCTTCTACGCTATGCGTAGGTATGTATAGATTTACAGAAGCCACACGTCTGCCAAAAATACTGACCTACGCATATCAATTAAATATTTTATTGCCGAATAAAACCGGCCGGTCGTCTGTCTGTTGCTAAACGCGCAGAAATTGTATATAATTAGCTTCCTTATTTTTGTAAACACTATTTTCAAGCCGCCTCCGCTTTGCGCCTACTCGCGTGCGTCACCGAAGATGTATGAGAATGACTAGATATGGACCGGGGGACTAGGCCGTGAGCTTCCGCGATTGCCTTTCTATGGATTTGAGCACAAATTGAGGGCAGCGAGGGCGTAGTCTCAATTTGCAACGTACAAACTGCTTTGGATTGATTCCGATTGCCTTTTTAAAACGCCCTTTAGTTGGCCTAATGAACGAACAGACGTCTTAAAATTAAAATAAATCTCTCAATACTGTGCTGTACGCACTTACTTGCTTTTACAGTTATAATGTATTCAAGTACATGTTATTCAACTGCAATATTAAGTTTGTTATTAGGTTAACGTTGCTTCTTTTTTACTGACATCACTAAAATATATATAATAATGCTCATTAGTAGCAAAAAAAGGATCGCCAATGCATCGCCAGCATTGAGGGAGAGCTTTATTGATTTAAGTGATTTGGGCGTTGTGAGCGGCTTCTGAAACGCACCCAATATCAAAGTGAGAAAATTACATCTATAAGTGTATCACTTACCACTGCCAGCCGTCATCAGTCAATATCGAACCGCACCGACGATCACTGAGTATTAATATTCATCTCACATAATAATATTCAAGGGGCTTGTTAAAAAACTCAGAAAGAAAAGAGAAAAAAATAAGTCGATTGATAGCAATATGCCGTTCATTTGATGGATATATAGAGGATAAGGCCTCCTACAATGATCACTTTAAGGCTTGCCAATGTACGAATAAATGGTTTTCACATACTAGTAATATTTTTGATTTGAGTATCCAAGGACATCTGAAGAGAGAGAGAGATGAGAAAAATGTAGGGGGGGGAACCCTAAAAAGTTTTGTTTAAATATTTCATTTTTATAATGTGCTCACTTCATTCAACCCTTTTAGGTTTTCTAGTACTAAATATGAGCTAAGCCGCAAATAGACGGGACGGATATTGCGATACTATTGGGGGCCTTTGTTAACTACGGAACCCTTAAAAATACGGAAAGTGTAACGACGATACCGTCGCAAATGAACCACAGAGACATCCACCATATTTATTTATTTTTGGTGCATTTTTGCCATTAATACGCAGAAACCCTTCGTGAGGGCCGTACCGAGTTAAAATTCGCGTCACAGCGCGCAATATCTAGCGCGCTGTCCCCTAATCCGCGGCACTGGGATATTCTCGCGCGCGGCTGGCTACTAAACTAGCGTTTTTAAAGTTAGGCAAGGCGATTTACAACAATAAAAAAAAGAGATTTGTTAAAAGTTTGGTAGGTGTGTCTTTTAAACTTATAATGTGTGGCATCATAAGTTTGGCATGTGTATTAGTGGGTTTGATTGCGGAACGGTGAGCGGCCATAAACTTAGTTTTTTTAATTTGAATATTGACTCGATCGAATGCAAGGCTATTAAAAAAACCTGCTCAACCATTTGACCATCTGCTGTTTTCTATTTTATGGAGGAATGTGCGCGACTACCACAGATAACAAGGATTTTTTAAAGATATTATAAGTAGTAAACTGATTTGGTACCTGGCAAATTTGCAGCATCTGGAATCATATTATGTGTTATATTTTGCGCGAATATCAACATAGTGGGGTATGTGGAATTTCCACCCACTAAAATGCTCTTGTTGTCCTCATCAGTGCGTACAGAATACTTACATGTCGGGAAGTCTGGTTGATCTCACTACGCATGTTAATAGCATTTGACCTATCAGGCACCTTTTGATGCATAAAGATGACGGCCATATTAGGACCTAGAATTTACTTTATCCCACAAAAAGTCACTATTAAACCTAAAGTCCATGCGAAAAAGACGGTTCAGTAGTCCGTAGGAGAAGCAACGCATCTGTGATCGACTCCTGTTCTGCGTGGAGTCGGTTACAAATGTCTATGGACGGCAGTGAACATTTACCAACAGGAGGCTGGTGGTGGTAAGGTCCCTTCGTGTGACCTCAGTGGCTAGCGACTACCCTTAGACTGGAGTCTAGTCCGTCAAGCAACTTGTCGTATTCCGGTATTGCGCCTGAGAGCCAGTCCCTCTTCCCACCCTTCCCATCCTTTATATCCTATCCAGTCCCTATTCCCTTTATTAGCAACTCTTCTCGTGTTGTAAATGTTCATAGACGGCGGTGACTACTTACCATAAAGTATCTCGCCTGCCTCTTTGCTTATACATAAAAAATTTGCGTTTGCATTATATCATAAAAAAGCCGAAGAGACGGAAAAAATAAAACATGCGTTTAATTACATGTCCCCAAAGTGTCGCCAAACCGCCGACTGTATGGCCGCACTCAAACGAGAAATCGATGCGGCCATAAATCGACGGCCCTTGACGACACGACGTGAATACTATTATAACCCACAGTTATTGCGGATTACGACCGCATTCCGCGGAGACTTACTACCAAAAATTTTACGTCGCCTAACAACAGTTTATTGAGGCCTGAAGAAAACCCTCTACGCTTAGGTTTTTCGGAGCCCTTAATTCTCATCGGTACAATACGTCACGCATTATCTAGTACGTAGTAACATTAAGTACTAGGGGAATAATATTATTAAAGGTGATTCATTGCGAAAAAATATTCAAGCAAACTGAACACAGTCCCCAGATGTTAAGTGACAACTTATTCACTCACCGAAAACTCCAAATAGAAAAGTCTTACTTAAATTGATCACAAACGCGTAAATACCACCAAAAACTCAAGTGGACCTGAAGTGAGGACGCCATTCCACAACATTAAAAGATTACAACAGTTATTACTAAAGTCAGTAATTACCTATGTTCCGTGAGCCAGATAGGACTTTTGTCAGTCATTTCCTCTCAAGCGATAACTCATGAAATGCTTCAGATAGTTGTATAATGAAGCATGGTGAACAGATTCTGCCGATTACGACGAAGTCATTAACTCACTTAAAAGTGACAATCCTGATGTCCTTCAACTGGCCATACTTCTCGAATATCTTGGTTAGCTTGTCCTTCTTGCAGTACGAGAACGGCAGCTGCTTAACGAACAGCTTGTTCTTCTCTGTAGTGAGCGCGTACTTGAAGTTCTGCTTCGTCTTGGACGCAGAGTACCGTGACAGGAACATTGGACGGCCGTCGAGAGGCGATCTGTCGTATTTGAGAGCCTCCTCAACCGAATCCTGTTAAGACAAACCGTGTTTAAATTTAAATATATATTCAGACCCAACATCCATTTTATAATTCTGTTATTATTCAATTCCTAGCAATATTAATCAACAGTGAAGTCATGACTGCATCAAACCATTAGCTGCGATAGCAATGTTGCTTCATATATCGCCACATCGTATTGAGCCACATGGAGTATTCACACACTAGCAATTCAATTAACAATCATCGCTGACGACAAGCTGCAACAACGCTCCGCGCCGCAAAATCCCTCATTTGTAAAATTTGTGTCTGTGGGTCTTTATCTGCCTGTTTGTACCAAAATCACTTGACGGATTTTGATAAATAATTAATATAGTGTAATAACTACTTGTTTGGGTTAACATAAATAGAACTTTTTACAGAAAATGTCTCAATCCCAAAGCCAGATACAATAATAGGATTGAGCAAAAGTCACGCCAAAACTTTATTACTTAAAATATAAGTTTGGTCAGACAAATATAACAATTACTTACTGGGCTCTTATACTGACAATAACATATGGATCCGCCAAACGCCTTCACGCCAGTCCGCACTCGGAACGACATTATCTCACCATATTTCGACAACTTCTCCTTGAGGTTCTCTTCATTTACACTGAAACAATATTTTTTTTATAATTTATAATTCACTACATCGTTAATTGATTATATTATTTATTTATTTTATGTAAACTTATAATGCTTGTATTTTACCGGCTACAAGCGACACTTTAGATAGGATCATACATTGTTAATACTGCATAAAAACAAATAATAATAAATATAACAGTAACTTAAGTAATCAAGAACTTACTCAAATGCTAAGTTGCTAACAAACAGTGTGCACGCCTCTCTGCCAGACAGTTGTGTAGCGCTCGACTCGCTGTCAGTCCTTTGGCGTTTGCTTTCTGACGCTGAGAAACAAAAAAACCGTAATATAATATAAACTTACGAAAAACAAAATTTCCATATATTGTTTTATCCACGCAAAGTTAAGTTATCATTACTTAACATAGATATTTAACTAAACTAGAATCATGGCTACCGTGAAGTAATTCTGACATTACGTGGAAAAGGTAAGACACCTCTCATATATATAGTCCTCAACAATAGCAGCGATTTGCGATCGACTTCAAATAGAACTATTTTATATGATGTTGTTACAGTACTAATTATTATCAGGTTACTGCATGCACGATTGGTAGTTTTTATTTTTAACCTTCAAAGTGATGTTTGATGCAATAGACGATAGATTATTTCCTTTCAAATACCACCTACCTTCACCTCCTTTTTGGTCCTCGTCCTCATGCGCCCTCTTCTGACCACCTCCAGTATCCACGTCCTTCTCTTTCTCATCCACGCAGCTATCCTCGTCCTTTTTCCTCTTCACCTCAATAATCTCATCTACGTCCTCACACTTCCTCTTCCCCTTGTTCGAGTCGTCCTCTTTGGCCTTCTTCTTAGGGTTTGTTTTGGGTTTCTTGTTTGGTGATTGTTTTAATTTTGTCTTCTGTTGTCGGGGTTTAGTTAGATGATAATGTTCACGCCATTGCTGTACTTTAGTCTGCAAGAGGTAAAATATACTTAATGAGATTGGGCTGAATTTTTTTGATTTGAAAATAAGATAGAAACATAAAATATACTTGAATAAGTACCAAAAGAGAAAAAAAGTAGCCTGAAATAATAGACTCTATAGAGGGGATAAATTTTAGAAGACGATTGTGGAGAGCACCAAGTGAAATGGTCAATGGAAGTCTGAAAAGACTTCCAATAGAATTGTAGTCATACCAGAAGTGCATCATAGATGCGTACCCTGAAAGGCTAAGATGACACACCTTATCAATCTGTCGTACATACCCTAACGTATAAAACATAGTAAAAACACAGTGTTAGACAAGGAAGATATGCTGGATTTAGCATTGAATCACATAAAATTCTACCACATAGTTAATTGCTAACACGGATTACCGTACACGCACCGTGCTTCAAGCTCTGTTCCGCTAAGCCCACCATGCACGCCCACGTGCCAATACCCACCACACATATTTCTTTCACCCTCCGAAGAAACCGCTCGTAGTCACCACGCACAGCCACCCACCGCTCCACGCGCTCGTCGACACTCTTATATCGAATGCCCGCTCATACTCACCGCGCACAGCTCGCGGCACTCCACCGCGGCGGGAAGTTGCCCGTAGTCGCGCTCGTAGTCGCACCACAAGCGCGCGACGGAGGGCGGGTAGTCGCCCACGCAGCGCAGCGCGCGCTTGCACAGCTCGCGCACGCGCCGCTCCTGCCGCTCGCCGCCCCGCTCCCCGCCCACGCGCCACACCTCCAGCTGGATGAGCGCCTCCCAGTACTTCGAGATGGTCTTGTTCTGACCGTATTCTGTACGATCACGCAAATATCGAGTTACTAACTAAATCGAAAGGGCGACAGAAAAATATAATAAGCCACAGAGAGGTTTTAAGACCCAAATTCCCACTCCGATACCTTTTATTACCATGTTTGAAAACGCTTTTTATTTAATTTCTAAGAAACGATTTATTTACAAAAATAATTTTGGGAGAATAAATAACAAATAAGATTAACCACAATTAAAAAAAAAAGTACAAAGTGACACAATAATGATAAGTCATGATGTCTATATTTTTTAAGATTGAAAAAATATTACTTACTGAATATCTCCTCGAAAATTTCCTTTCCCTGTTTTGGATCGTGCATACGTTTGTATTCGAGCCGCGCCCAGTACAAGGGTACCTCACAATCATTAGCCTGCTCACCCCAAGCCTGGAAAGAAAACAATTTATATTACAATGTAAGTAATGCAATCTATCTATGGTAATTGTAAATATTATTGGTAACTTACAAGATCCACATTACAACACATGACAATTACTACAATACATGCAATTTAATCGAAATATCATTACACAGAAAACGTGGGTACCAATTATATGTTAGAAACGTGTACATTATGTGAAGGCAGTTTAAAAAAAGACACTTGCCTATGTATTTCCATCTAGCCTTATAGTTGTTTAAATTTTTTTAAGAAATGACTGACATCAAACTTCTGTTATACAAATGAATTAATCATTTGTATAAAACAGAAGTTTAAAGCCAGTTAAAAGAATAGATTCTCACATACCACAGCAAGCGTATCCCAAGCCAGTCTGAAGGTACGACGCAGTCTCTCCACATCAGACTCCTTATCAAAGGAAGTGCACCGTCGCGTATACTCCAAGTAGCTCAGCCACAGTCCCTCTGCGTCTTTGTATGACTCCATGCCCTTCGACAGAGCAGCTTCGAAGATTGACTTCACCTGTATTAGAGCAAAAATTGTTATTAGAAAATTATCTAATTATTATCCTTATATGGAATTCGGGCAAACAGTTTTGCACCTGTCTTATTACCTTGCGATACTATGGCTGACGGCACCAGAATTTTCAGATGATGATAATTTTATCATTGATGAACGAACTGACAGTAGCCTTAATGGCCCGAGAGAGTGTTGATCAGAGACGTCCGGTGCATGATATCGAGACCTGCGGTGTCGGACGGTCAAACACATAAAAACGGCGACGATAATATCGAATATCGGGCGGCGGCGCACGCACGCACGCATCGAGCAGGAGCTGCACGTGCAGTTCATCTGTGTGTGCATCCGGCAGTGCTCACCTCGTCGAAGTCGCGCTCCTCGTGCTCGGCCTGCTGCATTTTGAGCGTCCAGAAGACGGCGCTGCGCGGGCGGCGGCGCACGCACGCGTCGAGCACGCGCTGCACGGTGGCGCGCGAGGCGGTCGCCTGCGCGTGACGCGCGAACTCCAGCAGCAGATTGTGCGCGGAGCGCGTCGACAGGCACTCGCTGCTCGAGCGGTCGTACAGTACCTATGCAGTGATATTTTTTTTTAAGTATGATACGTACGGCGTCACTGCATATTTCTTAATTTTAGGAGTAACAAAGTAAACAAAGAAAGGAGTTTGTTTGGCTTTATATTGCCAGAATACTTCAGCACCTTAATGTATCAATAGGTTTTTTTTTAATTATTTAATATATTAACATCGTCTCCTCTGGCATAACCAAAGACCTAAGAAGAAACCAAGACCAAAGAAGAAAGTATTCTATATTCTATACTCTAGGTCTCGAATCGGAGGCTTTCTTATAATCCCCATAGGCCACAAAATCAGATCTGCCATGTATGGTCTATGATACCTTTTCGGAAAATGGCTTATTCAGGATTGCTTGCATGCAATGTGTTAGTTGAGAACCCTAAAATACAACTTATAATTAAAGTAAATATCAAACTTATTGCATTTTTTTCTAAACATACCTTCAGGATACCTTCACTGTCACATTCCACGTATTTTTCGTCATGAGATAATTCCTTGACAAGTTCTATGTAGTCCATATAGATGGTACATTTCTCATTAATATCTCTGAAAAGAGACAATTAAATATTACAATACAATCATGATAGCATTACAGTCCAGTATATTCTGGTAATGCAAATAAGTGGAAACCAGCCAAGTGCAAGCCGGTAATTTGATTTTTAATTTATTAATTATTATGTATTTATAATTAATTATTATTTGTGGGCATAGGTAGGGCAGAATATGTATTCTGTAAAAAATTCAACTCTCTGATTACGGTTTCAATACACTGTGACTTACACGAATGGACAGATAGATAGTGAAAGCTATTACTAAGCTTTCACTATCTGTCCGTTCGTTCGTAATAAGCTTCCATAGGTATGAAACTTACAAATTAATATTTAAAATAATCTTACTCTGTTGTCAACAACTTGTCTTCGTAGGGTGAGATTTTTTGTAAATATTCCACAGCAACCTCATGCTGTTGTTTGATCTGTAACAAAAAATATTTCATTCTGTAATCTATAATCACAATAGTAATTCTGTAAAGTCCAAAACTAAGTAAGGCCATAACACCTTATCCAAAATATACCATAACTATCTTTGCCTGCGTGACATACATAATTTTGACTATTTTTCCCATTCTGGCGTAAAAGTGTAATTTAATATAATGATTCAACCCCCACTTCACCCCCATAAGGGAAGCCTATGTTCATTGTCATACTTCAAACTATACCATATTAAATTTCATTACATTCGGTCGAGAAGTAACAGACAGAAAGTGTTACTTGCGTACTTATAATATTAGCATGGAAGTATGGATACCTTGTCTAAATACTCCTGGTCATGTAGTATGAGCGCCAATTCCTGCAGTGGCTGCCAGGCCTCCTCCCCTCGCAGCAGAGGCCTAGTGAAAGCCTCCTCTAAGCACCAAAGGACTCTCTGCCTCTGCTCTTTATATTGCGGATCTTCAACGCTGTGAGACAAATGGGGATTAATTTGGTAATAACATCATTTATAATATAGCAGCAGCAGCAGGGTTATGTCACTCCATACTGGACATAGTGTAAATATCTACAGCTCAAATGCAACCGCAGGGGCTATGACTGTGTAGTTGTTAGTTTTGCAAATACTCATAAAGTACAATTTAAGGTTTTATTTTTTATTATATGTTATTATACTCTTTGGTACCAACCCTGAAACAACTTTTGGGCTCTAATTTGAAATTCCTGCATCCGCGAGAGAATTGAAAGTGAAAAAAATATATACAATAAAATATGAACCTTCCGCCATTAACTTTAAAATCGAATTTAAACGCTTTTGTACTATTATCTACTCTAGTAAGAAAAAGGATAGTAAAATTAGTAAGAAATAAAATAAGATAATAAGAAGTAAACTAATTGTTTATACTGGTAGCACACTCACTTCATAGTGTCCATCTGGGCCTTCTCGAGCTCCAGCTTGGCGTCCCAGAACAGCTTCCCGGAGAAGGGGTCGGCGCCCGCGCGGCGGACCACCTCGCCAAGCTGCGCGCGCGCCAGCGCCGGCTCGCCCGTGCTCAGCGACCAAGAGCACCACTCGCTCAGGATCGGGATGGCTGCAACATAATATTTTTTAACTGACTTCGAAAAAGGAGGAGGTTATCAATTCCAAGCTATACAAGCCCAACGATGAAGCAGGCAGATACTAGATGGTAAGTAGTCACCGCAGCCTATCAACATTTGCAGCACCAGAGGAGGAATGCTACGGCGGCTTTGAAGAGAAAAGGGATGGAATCGGAAAGGTGGATAGAGGACTCAGACTCTTAGGCGCACTACCGGAACGTAGATAAGTCGCTATTGGTGTTAGACTGCAGCGTAAGGGTCCTTACCAGAGCAAAAACCAGCAATGAGTTTCTATACGCACCCCTATAGAAAAGGTGTTATAACTATTATAAGTTTGATGAGTATGTGTGTCTACTATAGCATCGTATCTCCCAAACAGTAACGCTATTTAAATTTAGTTTTTTTATTTGTAAAATGACTCACATAAAAAATATGTCTAGGCGTTTGAAGATCATGAGCTCTTTCTAATTAATGAAAAGGTGTGTGGAGCTAATAAGTAATTGGTTGGGTACCATTACGTTATCCATGACAGAAGTAAGTTAACTACATTCACAATACTACGCTACTCACAGTAACAATCGAGCGATGCCTGTTGGAACAGCTCGGCGATGTGCTCTCGAGATTGGGCGGAGTGAGCCAGTGTCATCTCAGTCTGGAGTCGGAGCAGCCAATGTTCTGGCCGAATTGTGCATAGTTGTTGGAGACGATCGAACGCCGCACGCCAACGATCCAGCTCTGAGAGCGACCTGGGGAACAACACATCCTATTAACAGACTGATCATGTTTTTATTTATTTTCATGTGTTATGTTTGCTTGTGTACACGGTTTTGATAAGTAAACAATTAATTGCGAGCATTTTCAGAGCAGAGAGCAAGATTGAAATGTTCATTCCTTAACTCTTAAATTTAATTCTGTAATTCTTAAAGCTTATGCTTCAGCATTTCTTTATTATCTCATAGGGATCCTTTACCAGGATGAGGTATGTCTTACTCCATATTCTTTCATCCATCAAAATTTTAACAAAATTCATGCTTTATTATTTTTCGTTGATTGTGTTAAACAACAACTAATTTTTTTATATTTATAGCAAAGAGGCTATCATTTGCAATATCAGAGGAGAGGAGGAGGAAAAGTAGCAATGCTTTGAGAAGCCATAACAAGGATACACCTACAGAGTTACCGCAACAAGATCAGAAGGATGAAAATGGATGTGATAGAAACTAACGGAACAAATTAAGCTTACCATAATATTTGTATTAGTTCAATGTGGTCATCATAGTTGTATGGATTCTGCGCAAGCTGTTGTTCCAGGATTGTCACTTTGGTCTCCAACAACACCTCATCGTCATCATCATCCTGTAATTGCAAAAATACAAATTTAAAAAAAAAGAAACAAAATAATTTATTTTATATAGGCCTAAGGCCTCTGGCTTCCTCCGGCCAACAGATATGTAGGTCTCATGATTAACAAAACTCAGAAGTGCACCACTAGGTCTCTCCCCATGACTGGGGAAGGCCTGGAATTATGGGCATACCCAGATTTCAGGTGGGGCAGGTCAAGTGAAGCTACAAGTACCCAATTCAATATAGGTTGATATAGAAAATATGCATTTATTATACATAGGTAATATGAATATTTTAAAAAAATAATAAAAACATAATAAAAAAATTATATTTCCACTGATCTCCAGCAAAGCGTTTATATTGTCTGTTGTGAAAGCATTGCCCATACTATGTATTAACAAGTTTTATAAGTGAACTCAGCAAACCAGTTTCAGTTATCGAAAATGAATTTTCTGCTAATTCTGCACAAGATGCAATAACTGCTTGACATGATTTTGATTTTTCTAATTATCTGCAATATGATTGATCGGAAAGTATGGCTAGGCCAGATATCACTTTTTTCTTAACATGGCATATTATGGACTATTAGTGGTATTAGTACTAAAACCTTCCAGTCATCCTGTTTCATCCGCATCATCTCGACTCAAAGTGGTTCTATCCAGTCAGCCTTGTGCATTTGTTTTTACAAAAATGCGGAATGAGCTTTCTTCTGAGGTATTCCCGGCCACTATGATATGGAGCTCTTCAAAAGCTGCATAAATAAATCTCTCCTTCAAGGCTTGCAAATGTTTATAGGCGGCAGTAATTTAATTTTTGCTTGTAATTTTTGCTAGGTTATACAGACAACAAAATATGATAATAGGTCAATCAATTCCATTGTAATAATATGTGTGTCTTCTATATCTTCATAGGAACAATAGAAATGGATAGTGATAAGAATTATTGAAGCAATACTGAATTTGCTTATAATTACTTTTAATTAAGTATTATTTTTACTGATGAACAAACAAGAACAGCAAAACAAGAAAACCTTTAATGGGATCGCACCCTACACCTCAGATACGTTCTAAGGTTTTCAATTTAAAATAAATGAGAAGTCTTTGTGTCCAAAAGATAACCCATTATGTAGATTTTAAAGATAATGTATTGTAACTAAAAAGAAACTTCACATGATTCACATAAACTGTAACACAATGAAAAAATGAAAATCAAGCGCAAGGGAAACCCAAGTGACCAATATATAGTAATGACATTATGAACCAATGAAAAATTAAATAAGGCCCTTTATGATGCTATAAATCAATCAGCATTACGCAGAAATATGGTCTAAAAATTTAATTGTAGGGATTAATAGATTTTATAATTAGCTTAACGAATTTATTTGTGAATACCTTGAAATAAGAATTGTTAAAAAAGCTTACGTCCGAGCTGTCGGAATCTTGTTCTGCGTCCTCCTCATGGTCTTCCTCTAGCACTACTTCGTTCTCTTCTTCAGACTCGTGCCGCACACCGTCTTCAACGATAGCCATAGTATACCACAATTACAAAACTACAATTTTTACTAAAACCTGCTGTTTGATAACACACAACATATACGCTATGGCGGGCGGAAC
>DWNK01000218.1:0-13133 GCA_018250315.1 Hyalothyrus neleus pemphigargyra | reverse complement strand
TTTATGGGCAAAAGGGATGCCTCAGTGTTTTCTGACACGAAATTGTGATTCCGTGCAGCACTGTTTTTCAGTCACCCCTTACTCCCTAAGATCTAATGCGGGAGTGGGATCAGGGCCTCCCCAGTTACCGACTTGTCCATTTTTGAGTATACAAACAAAAATACATAACAAATATGCAATAATATATAATTAAGTACAGTACTTTACTATTCTTAGTAAATAAGTAACATAGCCATGAAACTAAGACGACAATGCGACGAAATGATAGGTCTAAACGACGATACTGTTCGAAATGACAAAAGATGTTCTGATTTTGAATCTCATTCTTCGCTCAAATCACTACTCGCTTCTCGGTGTCGGTGTTAGAAGTTGCTTATGGGAACAGGGTTGAACAACACAAATATCACACTTACAATCATTGAGTAACGCAATTTCTCTATACAAATGTGTTTGTTTATTATTCTAATGAATGTCTTGTTTAGACTTTCATGTTATTCTCGTACGCACAATCGTTTCGCATCAAGAATGTTTGCACGACCGAGTTGTGTATACAGCGTTTAATAAAAATTGTTTTCACACATTTTCGAATACATTTGTTGACGGAAATTATGATAATACTTGACACACTAAAACCAATAATATATTTACTTGAGGACTTGAGAATTCAATTACAAACTTGTGATTTGTGAATTTAACAAAGGCAAAGAAAGCATTTTCTATAGCATGGAAATCCCAACTGAATTAGCAGTCGTGTACAAAAAGCTTATGAAACGCACTTTAGGATTGAATTAAAAAATGTTTGAAAGACCAATAAGTTAAAGAGAAGAAAAGTGTGGCTGCGAGCCACTTACACATTATGCTACTATCAAAATTAGCCACGGATATGTGATAGACCTCAGGTAGTTCTACCTGTATTTTCGCATGGATTGTAATGTGTAGACCGACTTATTTCTGTAACCTCAATATTGTAAAAAAAATAAAAAATCTGTCATCTAATTCCTCTACACCAGCAAATATGAGATTAACTACTTTTGTTTTAAGTTGAATCACAGCAGTAGAAATATATCCAGATGCCACATAATTACAAACGGTAAATCAAATATTACAATACCAAAATTGACGAAGGTGCGCATCACTGGCTAAAGCGGACGCGCTGGATAGAGTTAACGTGGTTTTGATTGCCGTCACTTTCAGCTCACTTTCACTGCCCTGACACTATACCGAAAGCTATCGTGTATCTAACTCCACATTACATAATAGCTATCAAAGAGCAAAAACGTTATGAAACAGAGTTTCCAGAGTTGACGCGTCTATAAGAGGCATCTTTCGCACTAATAGCTTTAATCCCTGGAGTCATTATTGGGCCAGGCTGAACGGGCTCTTCAGAATGAGAACAATTGCGCAATTCTATGATACGCAATTTTTTATTAACCGCAAATATAAATTTCATAAGACACCATGATATATATAGGGTGAATAACCTGCGGCCGCTAAACTTAAAAACTACATATATCATTCAAACTCCAATTATTTTGTTTGATTTCAAAGCAAGCATTCTAGCAATACAGTTGTGGCATACGGAGAGATGTTAATAAGTATGCTAGTTTAGGCATTGGACTACGAATATAAGAATAATCAGTATATTTTGCGACATAGACATACGTAACACTTAACAACTGTGTCCTATTGCGGATGTTATAGCAGGTTCGTCGTATCGAAAGCTAAAGCGATTTTGACGCCTTTTCCACCTCACTTTCACTAGACGTACGTTGAACATAAACATGTGCCTAAGCCCACATAATATGTTACGTAATATTAAAGTAAAGGAGTAATAAAGCTCAGGTCGGGATTATCTGGATTATATCAAAGTTCATATAGTTATAATGAGTTTGTTGAACAGAAAGCTATTCTCTCTTTTGAACATTGTAAAATCCCCAAATTTTTTTTAATATAATATCACATATCAATGCAGTGTTTTAAGTCAGTAGTAAGAATTACGAACTAAAACTAGCATGGTACACTGTGGCTTCTTATTCTGAGGGAGAGGGAGGGGGAGTAATGAATCGTGATAAAATATACCATGTCAAAAACAAAAATAAACTACATTTTATTAATAAAGTTTTATTTTGAAAGCACAATGCAATTTCGGACTCTTTCTAAAGACTGCTTAAGACAGGATAAACGAGCAGAAATTTGAAAAACGATAAAAAAAAATATCTCTTACTATACTTCAGGGCGTGATAACTTTGTGGGTACTAAAGGCATCGGATAAAGAGCTAACGCGAATTTGATCGGCGCCGCTGCCAGGCGCACTTTCACTGTGTTATACCTTTGTAGGTGTTGCGTTAAACCTTTGTACATAAATGATCGCGATTGTTACGCCATATTTCGCATTATATAAAGACTGTCTGACTGGAAACTTATAGAATAAATATTATAGAAAATAGTACATATATTATAGAAAAAAAATTGTTCATTGCAGTGTATAAACATTTTTTAATTTTTTCAAAAATGTCTAAAATGGAGATGAGTCAATGTCAAACGACGTAAGGTTTATTAAATAGCTGTGTCGTAGGCATTAAAAAGTAAGTTAATTGGAGAATGAGTCGACTTAACGAGTAATTCAGAACCGATATTTCTTTTAAATCATTACTATTGCATTGAGGTCTCCGTGTCAGTCGCGTTAACGCCACACAGAAGACAGGTTTTAAGCAAAAATATTCAAGGGCCGACCTTAATAGTCTATTTGTTCAAACTTTCACCCGTGATCATAAAGGCCCTAATATGGTTGATGAACTCGACTGTTCATGGAAACCGTAGATCTTTCTTATGATAAATTTCATTTTGTTTATATACAATTAATGACCAATCAACGTACACAATATCATACTATGTATATCTATAAGGATTTTCTTTTTTATGTATAAATCGAAGTAAAAGTTCGAAGAAGTACCTGGTGATAAGTAGTCATCGCCGCCTACGAACATTTGCAACACCAGAAGAGTGGCCAATGTTACGCCGGCTCTGAGGGAAAAGGGATGGGATGGAATAGGAAGGATAGGAAGAGGGACTCTGGTTTTCAGGCGTGCTATCGGAACACGACAAATCACTGAGGGTGGTCGCTAGCCAATCGGGTCACACGATGGGACCTTACCGCCAGCTAGCGTAAAATAAGCGTCCGATTTAGTAGCACGGGTACGTTAGTGAGCTGTCTGTTTCTTAGTAGAAATCGGTGAAAGTAGCAGTAGAGCTATCGGAGCGGATGTTGCATAAGAGTCCTACCTCAACCGAAATTATGTTGCGTTTCGTAACAATGAATCACACGAGATCCGGCCAACGCGAGGAAAGGGGGTGTTGTAAGAATTTTAGTTTTATATTAGTAACCATGTCAAAATCATACATACTCGTATAACTGTACTAGGGAAAATAATATTAATGAAGCCTATTCAAGTTTTTATTATATTCGACAAACGATGCTGTCATTGTCGCAAGCAGCTCTATGTAAAACAGGGAGTATGTGAGCCGCTAAACACAACACAACGGTAGTACCTACTTTCCATCAGGTCATTAAAAAGAGCCCAGGATTTTACGCTATAAAGTGTCAAATGGCAAGAAAAGCGTCCATTTTCCTTAGGCTCATATGATTTCCAAAGGAGTCTACGTACTATAAATAAAAGCCCTCGCAGCAAATTAATCTTCAATGACCCGCCACATGACGTAAAACACAATGACAAACATACATCAGACAGGCATTGCTGGTATGTGGAACCCGTATTTAGAATCGACTAGGAAAGGCTGTGACAAAGAAATTGTAACTTAATACTAAGTTATTCCCGTTCGCGGCACGAGCTTAGTTTACGAGGCAATAAACAACGGCGCGTCGAGCCTCTAAGTTCGCAATATTAAGAGCCATCCGAGAACCCGTTGCTCATTTGTATTCCGTTCGACAATAAATCGGAAGATCGCCATGTACGACACTATCTCCTGTACTGTCATTAAAAACGGATCTATGACTTGAGCACGGTCTGGATTATAGGCATATGCGAGTGACTTATCGTGCGTGCGACCTCAGGTACTGACTACAATAATACAAATTACAAACAATATTAATCTTCAAACAATATGCGAGGAATTCGTCAAAGCTAGAATGATGCTAGTAGACAACTAGATGTTTTAATAGCCGGAACATACCATAAGATACAAAACATTAAATAGTAAATAACAGTAAAATGTAATTACAATTCATAAAATAACAGTAACATGTATGTATCACTGATATATAAAATGCCTGTACAAAACCGTGGAACATTTCAGCACTTAATATGACTCTTAATAAGCTTCGTCAGAGAAATTGCCTCACAAATCGTGCAAACATTCAAAAGCTTTTACGTGATGAATAAAAAAGGATATAAAAAGAAATAAGCGTTCAAAAAACGTAATATGAAACATAAACGACGAGACTTTATTGTAGTAGCAGATGAAATCGTGATGGAGGAAAAATTATTCATAAAATTGCAAGTCTGCACGGGCGTGCGTCTAGATTGCACTCAAGATACAAATAAGACATAAGAATCATTGTTTATAGCGGGTAATACTATAAGCTTTCAAGACTTTCATACTTATGAAATATAAATCAAACTAACAATCATACATACGGATAGAAATATCAGCTTTCGATCAAAACAAATGTTAGGAAAGTAAAAGTATGCGAAACACTGAATAAACAGGGGAATGACTACATAATGAATATTGAAATAAAGTTATTCGAAATAGTTCAACAACAAGGAACAATGTAATAAATTAAAATCTAAACAAGCATTGTAGAGCTCTACTTGTAATTGATAAGTCCGTTAGTGCCTATTGAGATATATTACACCTGTCAAAACATGCTTTAATACATCCGTCAAGACTGATATAGAATATAATTATCAGCATTTAAATTGTCTTTTTCAATTGAATACAGGTTTTACTTTCTTTATTATTATTAACTATTTAGTTACACAGATACCAAAAGTCCTATCCAAGCGCCCATTATTAATATTAAATACACTAAGGACAATACAACCTTGAACACAATCACGTAAATACTGAGGGATTAAATAAGATATTGAATCAACCGAGGTTAACAGACCCGGAATACAAGCTACTTTAATAAGGATAGATATAGGAAAAGGTAGGTCCGACCGTAATCACTTAAGTTGTCACGTCATTGACACGATAAACACCATAATGCCGTCGAGCCACAAAGGTGCGGCTCGAGTTATATAATTTGGTAGACACATGAATATTAATGACATAAACGACGCCATGGATAAAACACTAAGCATTTTACGGACACAAAAAAATCTCGATTCCAAAAACCTACTTTGTATTCGAAAATTTTTGTGGGCACAAATGTGTATAATTAAATAATGGAAAGGTATCCTGTAGCCAACTTTTTGTTGTATTTATTTAAGTAACACTTTTGGTGAGTTAATTCCAAGAAGCAACCTACCAGCTAAAAGGTCTTTATTCGTCTTCTCTTTTCAAAAAAGAAATCTATATTTAAGTTTATGCAGAAAAATAAGAATAAGATTAATAAGAATAGATAGTACGAATGACATATCAAAGCAATTAAAAGCTGTGAAAGTTAAGCAAGGAACGAAAGGAGATAAGTATGAGCGACCTTCAGACGCAGTATAAGGGCGTCCTGCCCTTTGTACAAAGCAACCTTCACGCACGGATAAATGGATTATGCCGCGAGAAGCGTCCTTAACAAGTAGCTGAAAACTATCCACAACTAATTTGAATAGCTAATAGCACTTAATACAGTGCGTGATTAGAATTAACTACTGCGACTGAACCCCAAGAGATCAGAGGCGTCTATCAATTTTGCGACATGTATAATGCAATAGTCATATCTTTGCAACTTCCATTTTTCGTTATAAAGAAAATCTGTGGAGTTTTGATGAGGAATACAGTTGATACGTCAGAGCGTATAAATTTAATACTCGTTTATACATTACACAATTAAAATACCACATCGAGCCGGATTTTATCCTTCCTTATAGTTAAATTAGAAACTTCCGCTAATATAACTGTCGCGGTATTTTTCCGTACTTCGTTTATTGTGAAGGATGGCTGCGGGTAACCAGTCAAAGCCCATAGTTATTGGCTAAGTCTGATCCCAACTAGTAGGCATATTACATAAATCTTTAGCAACAACTCATCCCTTGACACGGACACTTTGGTTCAGAACCTCAGATTAAGTCCCAGGAGTTTGACCCTTGCAGTGTTTGAAAGCCAACAGGCAAATTCTCTGGACCGAGTCATAATAGTTCGATTAATGAAGCGATGTTACGCAACTGGAGTATTTCGCTCTGTTTATTCATCTAACTTGCTGCACTTTACCACGCTACGCTACTCAAAGTATTTGTGGCGGGAAAATGTTTGAGGATGTCGTTTATTTCAATTCAACGTCCGAACTTACGAGCGCTTCAATATTTGTAAACGTATAGACTTTTGCATAAAAGTGAGAAAGAAATACAGTTGAATTATTTTAGTTTGTAGAGGACGTCCCGCCCTTGTTTAAAGCGTAGAACGTTTCGTGCTAGACTAAGTGGATTATGCCGTGCGAAGCGTTTCTGATACAAATGACCGGGGCATCACCGGCCGCAATATCAGAACGTTATTGCAATGAATGTCACGGTAAAATGCCACGCTAGATTTGTTTTTACCGATAGCCTAACCTTCATTGTTATATTTAAGCGTCACTCTCTTTGGTACGCTGTATTATATGAATCATCACAAATTTCAGGCTCAATATTCTATATAAAGCTGGGAAAATAATATGCGAAACAAAATTACCTACGATTAGTATACATGGAGTTGTAGTTGTAACATTATACTGATATTCAGAAATAAGATCAGAAACTACGAAATTCGTATGAGGACAATTTTTTGATTTTGATAGACTACGATCTTTCCTGATAGTAAATGAGATGCGGTCTATTCGCTATTGTCTTGAAAACTTCTAGATTGTACTTATCGGTGAGTAATCTCAGGCAGATAATTCCACTGTTTACCTTTTACCAGTAGGAAATACAAGCAAAGTACACGTTGTGGACAAAGTTGTGGACACTAATATAATTTATTTCGAGAGTAGTCGAGTCGAGCAGACAAACGTATCACGTCAGGTTTAGGTAACAAGAAGGAAACCACGGTTCCCACTGCATAATACTGTCCATCAGAGGACGAATAGTATAGATGCAGGTTCGTTTGCCAAATACTTTGAATCTGATGCCATGCACTGCAATTGCCAATGCGGATTTAATTCACTTCAATATTGACGGCACTGCCATTGTCCTCTGCCAAGAAAAACACGGAACCAATTTAAATTCCTTCAGACGAGATTCACTTAGAAGTCAGCAGTGTTTAGGATTTTGTATTCTCTATTAGCATAGCGTTTACAGCTACTGTAATGCATACATGGTATATGAGGTAGCTAGTAGTTTCTACGCGTTCTGCATTTGAAAAGATAATTTCGTGGCGCGGTTTCAGACTGTATTCAAGAGGGACATCGTCTGCTGTATCTAAAATTATTTCGAGATCGTAAACGCCGACAGATTTTACAGCCGTCGTAATTTTACGTCGAAACGACGACTTAAACGAAGCAGGGGGAGCTTTGGGTAGCTTAATGATGCGAGTGAAAGGCGAACGCATTAAAAGCCACTGCGTATTACGTAAAGCTACGGGCTATAATGTTATAGTATTAACGATTAGTGTTGTATACTAGTTTGCGGAGGAGTTGTGTTTAAACGAATGAGATTTGAAGACGAAGTAACTAATACAGGAGCACGTAACAAATTATCTAAATCGATATTATACCATTATCGATAATGAAGTTACTATTTATGGTCTGATAGCCATTTATCAAAAGCAATCGCCTAATGGTGTTTAGAACGTTACACTAGTAATTGACTCTTGTTTAATTTGCTAGTATTTAGAGAGTAAATTTGGATTAACGGTATTGAAATCTTAAATTGTAACTATAGTCCTTTCAATAGAAGCTCACAATCGTATAAACAAACATGGCTGGCTAAGGTTGATGCCCGATTGTCTATGCATACAACCACTTCACTATATAAAGTATAAACATTTGGGCAAATTGGAAAATCTCAGTCAGCCATATTTGTTTACCCCAATGGTTCCCAACCAGTGGTTCGCAGTAGTCTGCAGTGGTCCGCAGAAGCCAAAATACGGTTCGCGAACGATGTGATGACCGTTGATCGCCGTGCATCGCGATCGCATGTGGCGTGGGTTTTTTTTTCATTGCCAAATATTGTTAGAAACTAAGATATGTAGGTAGCAGACCTGGTACTATTTGACGTTTTTTTTAACAACAATGATATAAAAGTGGTCAACGGCCAAGAAAACGTTGGGAACCCCTGGTTTACACGAATGCCTGATTCGACAGAAATAGATCGTAGATGCCATACAAGACGTAGTGTACAATTTCTTGTTTCGGGTTTCGGTGTACATTCTTGGAGAGTACAATAGACGTCATGTATAGCATAGAATCGATAGAATCCGGCAATCGTGCAAACAAACATATCTGAGATTAACACCCGACTAACAAGGCGATGCGGTTCACGTAGATGTGTCATCGAAAGAATTGATTCATCTACAATATAGAATCTGAAATATACAATACAGACAGAGACAGAAAATCTTCTTAAATCAAATGTACTCTTTAAAAATAAACGCTTTCTACACTAGGACTACTTCTGCATCTATGAGTCACGCGAGCATTTCTATGTTGACAAGTACCTACTCGTATATTTAAACGATTAATAAATATGTCTAATATCGTAAATGTAAAGTAAGGTACTCTTTAAACTAAAAAGACTACAGTTTGAAATATCGCATACCGATAAACCATAGCCTAAATATAATGCTATAGTCATTATTTGTAATTCCCGATTCCCAGAACCCAAGCCTTGCGATGTCGAAGACGACAGGCATTTCCCTTCTTATACGTCGATTATATTATAATTGGATCATGTTACTAACGAAATGTTCACGGTAAGAGTTACGCGATCGGGATTCACTTTATCATATCCATAGAGAGCAAACAATGCGAGGTGGAAGGGACGAGGGAACATCCGCGACCTCCAGACTTCGCCCCGTCGTCGGGAAGGTCACGCCGCCCTTGCACCTACCGCCCGCCCTTTCGTTCGGGGCAACAGAAATCGACCGTACAAACTGTGATATTAAACAACTACGTAATGACCCTATTACCGACCGTGAAGGACGGAGATTCTGGCAAACTCACAAGAAGTCAGGTGATGGGAGTCTTTAATGGGACTATTTTTCTTTTCAAACATTTAGTAACGTTTGTTTTAAAGTTAAATTTAATGGCCGGTTCGAGTAAGTGAAAACTATTTGCTTTCCGAATTCGTTTTTCGAACGTGTTCGGAATGCGAAAAACGACATTAATCAGCCGCATTTAAAAATCAATGGTCAATTCACGAAAATTGGTACGCGAACTCAATACTCGCAACTTGCGTAGAAATTCGATACAGTTTTAACCTTATCGGAATATTAAGTTTATCGAACAGGATTTCGATAGTGAAAGTATAAAACATTTGCATTATAAAAATAACATTAAGGCTGGTATTGATGGGCAGTCCTCGCCGTAGGACATTTGCAGCAGAGGAATCGCCAATGCATTACTTTGAAGCAACAAAATGTGACATTTGTCATTTCTAACAATTTCTATGCCTTGTATCCAAGTCGTAACATCAATTACAGCATCATCCCACACATAGACGATCAAAACAGCAAAACGAGCCTCAATTCAAAGCGCATTCAATCGGCGAGCAAATCAAACAAATAGCAACTGCTGCCAACAATGCGAGATAACATTTCGCAATGTCTCTATAGGAGGTCTGCTCTTGCGCAAATCGGCGTGACGTCATCGCGTTCGGTTCCGGCTTCGCTTTCGCGAACACTTTCACCCGTCGGGCCAGTGGTGGCGCCGGCGTTTATCGATACTCGATACAAAATACGTCAGTAAAAGAGAATAAAGGCTCATCGAATAAAATATTATTATTCAAGTAGATTAATATGTTTAACTTCATAAAGGTATCGCCGTGTCGTGCAGTTTTATTGGAGCTTTATAAGTAGCAAATTGTAACTAAGAACAGCATTGTTGTTGTAGTGTGGAATGCTCTGAGGTTTGGTTGATATTCAACAGTCAAGATCATCATCCTTTCCGTCTTAACTGATGAATATCTTTATTAAGACTATTTTAATATTGAACTTAACCTATCTTATTTTAAGGCGTTAAGGCACACACTACATTATTGATCTGCTGTTGAGAGTACAAATTGGAATACAGCCACTAATGTATCTGATTTTTTAACGTTAGCTTCCACCAAGTGCTACCTTATTACTACCTAGTACTAACTTTTTAAAGTGTGGAGTGCAAGAGGCAAATGTTCTGCTATTTACAAACACTGTTTTGGTTCTGCTATTGACAATACAATACTCGAAATACATTAACGATCACTAATATGTCTTATTTCATAAAAAATAAAATACAAATTTTACTAACGTACAATCATATATTATCCGAATATGATTGCCATGTCATCACTGTATTTAAAGTTTTGCAGGATGCATTCATTCCAAGAAGGAATGATTTATTAAGTGCCACGATATAAAATTCATGAAATGTGATTTATAATCTTTGCGTGCCCAAAAGTAATAAGTAACATTTGAGAAATGCGATTTATAAAACATATAAATCAGGTTAACATTAAAAAATGTGTGTAACTAATTTAAAACGTAACTCCGCGTCAACATCTCTACATACATTTTCCAAATACTTTAAAATGTATGTTTTACTAAACTGCGTACGAGAACTTACTTACGGAATTTAGTTCCTAGTTCCCTCGAAGCTCGTTTGCGTGGATTTGAGGTTATGTTTTAGGTAAGTTAATTATACCAAAGGGACGTTTTGTCGGGTTATAAAGTATCCTACAACCTAAACCAGTTCATAGAAGGTCCTTCTATTTTCATTCAAATCCACGCAGTACATTTTCCATAATTAATAACATCAAACAAACTTTCACTAGTAGCAACATTCATGCGCGAGATTTTATCTCAAAATTTCAATTGTAAATTAAAGTAATTTGAATAAACAATAAATGTATGACCTAGATTATTTTGCAAACACATGTCGACGAAAATAAAACCCGCCGAATCTAACGTTTCACTAACGAACAATTACAAAGTGAAAATGAACGCGAACAAAACAAGAGCCTCATTGTGGCGAACATCATCTAAGCTTGGTCCATTCAAGTTAACGAGTCGAAGTGAATTGTCCGCGCTTATTAGGCTAACAGAGATCCTAAAACAATGCCGTTTGAGTATCGAGAACAAAAATAAAGGAAACCGAAGTCACAGAGATTTCCACGGACGTTTCTCCAATTGACTCCGTGTAACGGACCCGAGACGTCTAAAACAATCAATTATATGGACGAACGTCTTCCCACACTTTCTAACGCTATTGTACTGGAGTGAGACAATAATATCGCGAATTTATTGTAGTGCGGCATCAATCACGACATTATTTTTGTCGTACAGTAACAACCGGGATATCTAGTATTGACTTTCGTTTGTAGTTGCACGACCTTCGTGGCGTGAGCGAATCCAGCACACCGGTAAGGTAGTGGCGAGTAACAGTGCGAACGGTAGCATCTAATTGTGTTTTAAATTGGAGCAGAACAAATATAAAGTTATGATCTATTGGCTATGCGTGCGGCTGCGTCCCTCGCGCTTATCCCCTCTTGTGTATTAAGAAATAATAAATCAGTGTTTTACAGACCATTACCAGCGAGCCAGCGCCTGGTCTTAGGTACTTCTTCACTTCAAACCGGACCAAAGTGCTCTGGTAAAAAGTAACAATGTACTCGTATGTGAAACTGCAAACCTGTGGGTGCCCAATATCTTTAAAAACCATTTTTTATTTAACATAAACAAACAACAAATTTCATAAGTGCTAACAAAATAAATAAATAATTTCACAATTACCGTTTTAATTAGACATGCAATACTAACTGAAATAATTGATGATAAAAATTTCAATTATAACAATATTCGTTGCGTGCGTTTAGGCGTGATAATGAATAATATTATTATAATAACTAATAATATATAAATAAACCGCGCGTTTGAAAAACTGTGATGTGTGCACGGAGGATAGGCCGCCGCACTGCGGAGGCAGCAGTGTGGAGAGGGCTTTATTTAATTTCGTTCCTAGTCACCGTTACCGCCCCCACTTAATAGTAAAAAGTCAAATGTTTTGTACTCATTAAATACCTTTAGAAAAGTGAAAAAGTGACGACTTTTTCACTTTTCTCAAAATATTTCTGTATCGTAGTTAGCTTTGTTCGACCAATAAATCTTACAAAGCAAGGTCACTTCACATGATGTCCATGCCGATTTGTGGAAAATAGCTAACTATGCAAATATTAACAATACTAGCATTCAACATACGTAACGTATAATATTGACAAAAAAAATTGTACTAACAAGAACAACATATAAATACGTCACGGATGCTAAAAATACAATAACTATAGAAGGGTATAATAATATTTTATGACCTATGTTTAGGCTTGGAGCATATTGTGCGAATTAGTGAGTTGTTTATTTCTTGGGAAAACAATTTGTAAGGTTCTAGTCTTTGGACCAAGGTCTAACAAACATTTAAATTAAATAAAATAAAATAAAATAGCCTTTTAATCCTTACTTTGCACGAACAAGATAACAATTTGTATTCTTATTTTATATAGTATTTTATAAAATGTACTATTAAATATAATAATTTAAATTTAGTTTTTATTTAATTTCAAATTATGTACAATTTTTATTGAAAATATTAATTTAATTAATTTACTTTTTTTTTCTAGACATATTTAAAAAATAATTGTATTATATATAGAATTGTATTTATTATATATATATTTTTTATAGTATATATATTTTTACGTATTTATATATATTAATTTTTCAGTAAGGACCCCCCTACGGGTGAAGGCCTCCTCCAGAGCCTGCCATCTGTCTCTATCCTGTGCCGAGTTCAT
>DWNK01000217.1:0-13146 GCA_018250315.1 Hyalothyrus neleus pemphigargyra | reverse complement strand
ACCGCCCCCAATATCTACAAGTCGAACTGATAAATCGACAAAAAGTTACAGTTGACATTTAATAAATGTTGAAATTTAATAAATAATTTATTATATCCAAACCATACTGATTGCGCTTCATCGACTAAACAGGCATTTTTTTTAACATTCAATGCCAGAAAGAGTAATGTAAATAATGCGACCCCCCCAAAAATCTTTGGCTGTGGCACAAAAATAATGTGAGGGAGGGTCACATTATTTTAAATCTATGGCTGCGACCGCGGCTGGTCCCACTGTTGGGCTCGAGATTCCTCTCAAAATGAGAAGGATTAGACCGTAGTCTACCATGCTGGGAATGTACAGGTTAATAGACTTCACATAGCTTTGAGAATGAGAATAAAGCAAGTGACAATTAATTTATAATGTAGTGGTCCTGATTCACCTGCTAGAAAATGTGCGGATCCTACAAAACGTTATCGAAAGTGTGTGAAGTTTACCAACCCATACCACTACCAATCCTTAGCCAGGCATATCATAATTCTTCTTATTTTGAGCCCAGCAGTAGGATAATAAGAAGTGGGTTAATGATGAACTCATGCCGAGGACACGCCGTCAGAGATATCGCAATAGGAAGGGAAGGGTGGTCATGGTCCCTACAAATTCCACGCCCTCCCCCAGGAGTCACAGCTATGTCAGTCGCAAACGCATTGCAGCTTCTGAACCCTTCTTAGGAAGTAACATGAGACGTAAGTTAGTTATAGAAATGCAATGAAAATTCGGCAACTTTTACGGATATTCAGAACTATTCGGCCGAATAACAAATATAGATGCATATATCAAAACATGAAAATATACTTACACATTAGTCAAACATTAATACATTTTAACAACCATAAATTTACATATTTCAAATCTAATACTGGTAAGTAAAGTTTCTTTTTTCAATATTTGTTGATACGACACAGTTCACATATCGAACGACCTGTCGATAGCGAAATGTCGTTAGCTATGCAGAAATTCTAGCGCTTCCGCCGAATGCGCGGGCGAATATTCGGTAGTTATTCGGCATAATATTCGTGGCATCCCTAGTAATTTGTGTAACGAGTTCCATGTAAAGCAATACACTTAGTATATGTTGCGGTCAAAGTTTGCTCGATACTATTTCCAGTCCTACTTATGATGCCAACGATTTGATTGGCTAAGAACGATTTGTGACAGCTATCGACTCGAAACACACGAAATAATGTACCGAGCACTCTTTGATCGCGATTCATACTTTACGAAGTGTGCCTACAAGTTTTACTCGTTTTTAATCGGAAACCAAAACTTTTGACTCCAATGATTTGGTTTTGGAAGTCGCTACGAAATAGTGTATCGAGCCTTTTTTTTGTTGCAACTTATACTAAGGCTCGGAAGTCATACCTCAAATCGATTACCGCTACATTACGCTCCTGGGGACTATGTCGGACGCGTCATAGATGAGCTGGTGACCACATTGATCCATCGAAACGTAAAAAATGTTTTACTCTACTCCTCCTACGTCCACTGCTAAGGTCCACAAACTAACTGACATTTCCCTGGCCATTTTTTCTACTTTCCCTGACTCTTCCTCGATTTCACTGACTTTCCGTGAGCACTTTGAGCTTTCCTGACTTTCCCGATAGTTGTGTGTGAAGTCTACTAATTTGGCGGTGGTAAGCTTCCATCGTACGGCGTTGGTGTAACCTGACTGTCTAGCGACCACCCTCAGATCAGAGTCTACCGTATGCCGGTAAGCCAGTCCCTCTTCTCACCCTTTCGGCGGCAAAGCCGGCGTAGCATTAGCAGCTTCTCTGATGTTTAAAATGTTCACAGATGGCGGTATTACTTACTTGTAATAATTACGATACTATGTATACACCAGTATTCGAAGCTGGATCCCTGATGTTGAAGGATAATACAGATAATGAAACTCAACTTATTTTTAAACATTTATTGTACATTATAGTTTTGTAACACAATACCATATTATATAAGCATTTCTATAACAGCATGCACGATATATCTCGAATTCCAACCATACGTTAACAAAACGAATCAAGACCAAATGTATTGAACCACTAATTCTACAGGAATTATTGTGTGACAGAAATACTCTTTGCAGTACAGGTTTTCCTCCTTTCACAAATCGAAAGTGAAAAAAGCGCCACTAAACTTGTGATACATGTATAAACTTTAGCCTCATTACTAGTAAAATCGAGTATAAGACTTCTCGATCGACGTGTTATCGTTGATCGAGCTGAATACGAAACTGAAATACGCATTGAAAACACTTCGATTGCATGTTTACATACCTATACTAGGGATACTGTTTTAATAAAGAACACGATAAACTACTGCTTAATATAACATTAAATATTAAATTACAATTTCATAAAAGCGTTAAAGCGGTTAAGTTAGAAAATGTATTAAAAATTGTTTACAGATTTCATTCTGTCACTCAATAATCCCATATTATTTTACATCTAACAATTTTTTATTATAGCAATATTTTCGAAGTATGTGTTATTTAATAATTAATACATAACATACTAATATATTAAGTTTATCTATATTATGTTAGTGAGCTTGTGTTTTTATCAAAAATCAAAAACCTGTGTACACTGTGCCACATTAAAAATTTTCTCATAGTATTACGTTATTTGTTATCAAAAAACACAAGCCCATATAATTACATCTCTAAAGGAATGATATTAATAAAAAAATAAAAATACACAAAACTAATATTTAAAATGGGCTCTAAATCGGACACAGGGCGCAAACTAAACTAAACAATAATTATGCAATTAAAATATCATTTAAAATATTTAAACCTAAACTCGTATGATGGATTGTCACTTTAGAAAAATTCTATAATACTATTCCCTTAACATAAAAATAAAAAAACATCCTACATGTTTGTAACTTGAGGGAATCTTTAATCGAAAATAAAATATATTATGTTCATATTCTATCCTTCGTCTTTTACTCGTATATGTTGAACGGATGTAGAACGAACGATGTCGTACGGTCGCCTTTTGACGAAACATCGATCGATTTGATCGAATAATACGTTCATTTCAATTTCATCATTCAAATAACAAATCGATTTCCCGCATAGACGTTGATAAGATTTACTAATCGAATCGTTTGTTCATAACAAATCGAGGCATTTAATATATTGTCAATAATACGTGGACATAACAAATGGATTCACAAATAATTACGTTATTTATTTTAGCAACATTACCATTGTTTTGAATCGAATACACGACGAGTAAATATATTAAATTATCTAAAATAATTACGATTTTAAAACGCCAATTTATCCACAAATCACTCGCTAATACTTAGATATTTTTCAAGAAGTTTTTACCTAATTTTTGTGCAATAGCTGACTTAAAACGCCCTTTAAAAACACACACAAATATTATATTGAGATTCGTGTGTGTGTTACAGAATTGACTATTAGATCTCGAGCCACGCAAATAGAACATTGAGGTACCCAAAACATAATTATACGATTATTTTATAAGACGAATTTATACACGGAACCGAGGCATAGTCAGCTGCAGGTATAAAGTAAAATGGCATAAGATACTCCATGTTATCGTTTTTGTGATATAATTATAGATTTCTTAGACGTGGCTTAATTATAACAATGAATGTAATTCAAACACCTTTAAATAAAAAAATAATCCTACATAACATGTCTATGAATCTCTTTATCTATGGTTGACTGCATCAATCTACAAGAACAGAATCAGATAGAACTAGGATGATTAGACACTTTAAAGTCAGACTGACACTGTGTCAAAGACTAAATCGGAATACCTTATGTCCTGTAGTTGCACACATTTAAAACTAGAAGTAACAATCATACTATGTTACTCCTAAGATATTGTTTCCATACAAATAGGTATATTGTGTGACTGCCCCGCATTTTACTAACATAGAAATTTAATAAATATCGACAAAAATATAAGGAATCTTGTATCGTAAAAAGTGAATGTGAGCTGGGAAAATTAATATATACACAATGTATTATGTAACACGCCATTTATCTATTGTTCAACTATATTCGAACCACGCAGAATCCTGGAAAGAAAAAATATAATTAATAACATGTTAATATATTTATGTATAATAGCGATAAGCGATTGTTAATAAAACCAATCCGATTATTCGAATAACTATTGATATTATTCATCACATTTTAACTGGCCGCTGATACCGAGCTATCGATTACTTCAATATAATATATATATACATTATGACATTTACATATAAAATACTCATATATTTTTTAATTCATTTTAATTCATAATTTGTTATAATAAAATCAATAAATGTAATGCAGAATACATAACTGATTAAATATATTCACAATTGTTGTAATTGATTCGCAATAATTTTACGATAAAAAATACTTAAAACAACAAAAATTTAATAATTGTATTGACCTATTACAAGAAGACGAAATTGTACACGATTGAAATGCAAGAAATAAAAGGCTTTTTTATTTTTATTTTATTTTATTATTCGAATAAATTGATTCGAATACCTTTATTCCAATAATGTTATTCGAATAATGTGTTTAGGTGGAAAGGTGTGGCCAGTTCATGCACGAGGCGACCATTTTAGTTCTTCAGGGAGTAGCAATGCATCTGCGATCGACTGTAAATAGGACTACTGTTCTGCATGGAGTTGGTTACGGATGTATATGGGCGGCAGTGACCACTTAGCATTGATGGCCTGCATGTTCGTTTGCTTTTAGCTTATGAACATTTGCAACACCAGAGATGGAAAGGGTGGGAAGGGTGACAAGAACTTTGCTCTCAGGCGCACTGCCGAAACACGACAAGTCGCTACGGTAGAGGGGCCTGATGGTGGTCGCTAGCTAGTCAGGTAACACGACGGAACCTTACCACGAACTAATTCAATACCATAAAAAATACTCGTGCTCGATTCGAACCCACGACCTCCAGCCAGTCACCAACCACTAGAGCAACGAGCCAGTCAATGACACAATGTCCACTCACATGAGCAGTGAGCTAGCATCTCGTCTCGTAGAGCCCCGAGCGGCCGATGTACCGCACCCATTTGATCACGTCGTGGTCCGAGTAGTTCAGCTTGGGCTCGAACACTTTCAAGTAGCGGACCTGGAACATTTAACGTACGGATTTATATTATACACATTACATAACATGTTTACATACAGCGTGTTAAGTTGTTCAGTATTCGATTCGATCGTCCTATGTAAAACATTTGATGTAATTATCCAGTATGAATAATAAGTGTGGATACGCGCGATTTGCAAGCGATCAACCATGCAACCCGAGATGACACAATGCAGTATTGACATGGACGCGCGCTCATACTTATCGAGTCTTTTTGGATTACTTTTGAAGAAGACTTTTCTTAGTTATTCATTTGTTTTTTTTACATATGTCCGTGTGTCCGTGTATCGTATGTCCTTGTAAATATTATAAAAAATCTTTGTTAATTTTATAAAAATCTCTCTTCCGAAAACCATAACTTTGCGTACGCTCTCCTCTACACTACAACTCTTCATAGAAACGAGGCTTAATAGTTAACATAGCAAACCCATTAATGAAAATAAACCTATGTATGTAAGATAAGGGCACCGTCACACTTCACACGTACAATGTTATAACATAGGTATTTTAATTTATTATTTGTTAGTTACAATACAATCTGTATACCTTGAAGCCAGAGGGCGCGAAGGGCACCTCGAAGCCCATGGAGATGGGCGGGCGGGTCCACTTCTTCTTGGTATCTGTCTCCAGGAGTTCAATCTCCGCCGACAGCTGAGTTTCCTTCATACCCGCCATGCGCTTGATCCTGGACAAGACGACGACATTTAGTTGGTTGTTACGAACAAGGAAACGCCTCTAGCTCTATATGTTGTGGCTATAGCTATTTATGCTATGCTATAGCCACGATATTTGTGTATATACAAATGTCGTGGCTATAGCATAGCATACTTAAGTAAGAAACTATGACTGCGATCGGAAATTGATGAACGATTCAATTCTCCCGATTCACTTCTTATAAGTATGTATGGCACAAGGTCTCCAGGAAGTCTTAATAGATAGCAGTTGTTAGCATTGAAAGAAAAAAAAAGTAATATCACTGCATATTATTATTATACTGGTGGTAAGATCCCATCGTGTGATCTGGCCACCCTCAGGCCGGAGTCTACCGTCGAGAGCGACTTGTCGTATTGCAGTAATGCAACTGAGAGCCAGAGTCCCTCTTCCCACCCTTATCATACTTTTTTATCCTATCACGTCCCTTTTCTCTTTAAAGCCGCGGGCATTAGCGACTCCTCTGATGGTGCAAACGTTCAGAGGCGGCGGTGACGACTTACCAACAGGTATCTCGCCTACCTTTTCGTTTGGCTTACACATAAAAAAAATCCCATTTAATATATTTCCTATCGAAGATAATCAATCAATAATCATTGCTATAATATACATACATACAAGTACATTCTACAAGTTTACTAATAAGATATATCAATAACTAAACAAAACCCAAACAACCACTAACTAGCTAATTTGAATTTGGAACTGTAAAAAAGTACTCACTTCCATACAATAGCATTCTCGGAGGCCTTGTACTTAGCCTTGCCTTTCAGGCAGATGAGCTGCACTCCACTGGTGTTGAGCGGGGTGGGGATCTTCACCTCGATCTTCTGGCCGAGCAGGGATGGCTTGAAGTTGGACTTCAGAACCACCTTCACCTCCATCTTGGTGCGACCCACTTCACGGACCAACGGGATCACGCGGAACGGTAAAGAAATGTCTTTGGTGGTGCGGTACCTGTGGAAAAGTTTATGACTTTAACAAACAAAAGACGAAAACAGGTTAAACATCATTGACCCATTTCAGTCCCACTGCTGGGCTCGAGTGTAATCCCAGAATAGAAGGCCTTCACAAAACTTTGAAAATATTTTTTTTTGTGAATCTTACTGATGTGTAGGTGTCCTCGCGATGTTTTCGTCCTCCTGCAGCGAACTACCCGCTATTTATTAACAATCTTGACTCACGCTATTGAAATTTTCTCAACATGTTGCATATATACGAGTTCCGAACAGAGACTACCGGAGCAACGGCCGCTCCCCAGGCACTACGACCTAGCCCCGCAGGAGCTCTCCCTTTGCCAAATTGGTGACCCCGACATGAGCGTGATGGATCATGATGGCCCATTCATTCAGGATTCAGGATTGTTCATATGTAGCGGATAGGTCGCTACACTCCCGTTGTTCTCGAATGCTATGTCCTTAACATTCGCGAAATACATTATCGAGTCTTTTGAAAAAAAAAACTTCCAAGTCGGCGATGCATTGGCGACTCCTCTTATGTTGCATTTGTCCATAGGCAGCAATTACCTATCATCAAAAAGCCCAAGTTAAGCATACACTTATAAACAAGTATGTGTACTAACTTCATCAGCTCGAACTCCCCATCGGGGGGGATGAACGAGATGGAATGCTCGGTCTCGAACTTGCTGAGCTTGACGCACTGGTGGAACTGGCAGTCGTCGATGACCACCACCGGCTTGCCCGCCCGAGCGGGGTCGCTGTCCGTGTTGCCAGAGATGCCCCCTGGGGAAGACATTGGTGTAATTAGTGGGTGTGTCTTTTTAGGGTTCCGTACCCAAAGGGTGTAAACGGAACCTTATTACTGAGGCTCTGCTGTCTGGCAGACACTTGAAATTTTCACAGAGTATGTATTACTTTGGCCGCTATAACAACAAACAATAAAAATACAACAAAGTGACAGTTCATATTTGTACTTTGGCTCTCAGGCACACTACTGGAACACGACAAGTCGCTATTGTCGGTAAACTCCGGCCTGAGGGTGGTCGATAGCCAGTCAGGTCACATGATGGGACCTTATCAAATTTTCCGCTCTTTATACACTGCGTATGCTTAAAGCTGAACCCTTAATTTTGGAAAAAAATACGACACTAATGTTGCAAATGCTAAAGGAATTTCTCCAATGTTTTCATGACCATTTTGCTGTCTAAGGCAAATGCTTACATTATTGAATCTACATGCCACCTTCAATGTCGGTTACTTTATGTTTGAGTTTATTGATTCTGTTCCATTTAGGGTATTTCAATAAAAAATGTTTTAGCAATATTATTATTAATCCAGCCATCTAGTGATGATCGGGCATTCTATCTTCGAGCTTCATAGAAGAACGACATTATAGAGATTACTATTACTGTCGTAATTATTGTGCTTCAATGTGCTTAAATTAATTGTTCTAAGATTTGTTATATAGTTTCGAGTATTGATTTGTGTGGTTCTTATCATTGTGTTAAAGGTGAATTCATAGTATTTGTTCCAATACTGTGGTTATACTTTTAGTTCACCCAACAAATGGAACATTCTAGTTTAAAATAAACTATAGGTCTATTAAATTCTGATTATTTAGACTTGACTTGTTTATTTTTAGCTACTTACATTCCGCATGAAGGTCTTTGTTCTTTTTACACTCACCATTGCCCTTCCCCTTGGCCTCCATAACAATCTTGTCGTTAATGCCAAACTTGCACTCCGGCATCCCTGACAGATAAGACTTCATCACCACCTTGCCAGCCACGTGCGCTGACAACACTTGACCTACACAATAGAGAATTAATTTATAACACGAAGTTAGTACCTACTATTTAAATACAGATCTATACTACTTTTGTGTATATACTATGTGTTATTTATGAGGGCTAATGACCATACTGCAAATATATATGTGTCCAACTGGTTTTAAAAGAGTGCCGAGAGTTTTTTTCGCCGGCTTTTTTCTCCCGGTCAACCGCTCTTGAATTTTCTAGGGTGCCTCAAGCCGAGGGAAACAAAGAAACAAAAATGTATAAATAACTGACGTTCATTGAGTATGTACATTTACATCTTATGGTGAATAAAATATATTTATTACAAAATAAAGTCATTCATAGTATCAGGGACTTACCTTGTGGTGACATGAGCAGGTTGACATACTCCAGAACATCGAGGAAGAGCTCGTTGCGCCTGTACTTGATGCCCTCCCGACGCCATCCGATCTGCCCGGTCACCTAAAACAATATGTTTGTGTTATACGTAATAAAAAAGTAATGTCTTTTTTAATGTAATAGACAAACGAAGAGGCAGGCGAGATACCTGATGGTAAGTAGTCACCGCCGCCTATGAACATTTGCAACACCAGAGTCGCCCATGCTCGCTGGTTTTAAAGTGATTCTTTCGCATCCCATCCGGATGGGAAAGAATTCTGTCTCTCAGGCGTACTACACGAGAAGTCGCTATTGAATCGATCGATGTGACATGATGGGATCTTACAACAAGCAATGTTCACTGTTGTTTCCTAGTTCGGCGGACAAGGAGTGTTGTCTATATATCAGGTTACGTTCCTTTTTTTCAGCTTGGGTTTAAAAAAAATTTATTAAAAACTGTAGCGACATCCCCACCAGAGATCAAGTACAAGTCATTTATAAAAATAAACCAGGTTTCCGCGCACGGTTTCGGGCGCGTGAACTACATGATTTTGACTATTTTTTTCCGAAAAATGCAACTTCATAATATTATACGTAATGTTTCAACCCCCACTTCACCATCTTAGGGTAGATTTTTGAAAATAAAGTATCCTATGTTCATCGTCATACTTCTAACTCCATATAAAATTTCAGTACCTACATTCGGTCCAGCAGTTGGGCCGTGAAAGCGTAACAGACAGAAAGACAGACTATAATATGGATACTCAGGTAAACCCTGCTCACAAAGTTCTACCTTGATGTGAATGAACTTCTTACAGTCAGAAGATTTAATTACATAATCTTTATCTTAAGGATGGCATAACAGTTGAATTGCTATACTATCTTTGATTTTATCTGTAATCGAAACACGACCGTTTTTGTTAAAATAACACGTACAGAAACGTGTAAAAACTATGTATTGACTTGACTGCAATTAGTTTTCATTATATCCGATATAAATAAGGTTTAGAATGAAATTTCGTATTAGATCTTACATAATGTTAACGAAATATTCCTTCCTATAAAAGATGAATTAAAAAAGTTGAGTTATAGTTTTAAGTTAAAATGGCGGTTGTAGCTATCATTTTTGCAGCGCTTTTCTCAGCGGTTTATAGTTTACAAAATACGTTAATGGTTAGAACTAAACAGGGGCTAATTGAAGGGAGGTTAGCCTCTAATGAATTGTATTATGAATTTCTCGGTATTAGATATGGCATCCCAGTAAAGTTTCGGGTAAGTACGATGATTTTATTAATAAATCCCTAATTCAAAGAATGTCAGATGTAACTGAGTTTTGCTAAAAACGTGATTTTCCTTGAATAAAATCATAATAGCCTAATTGTAGTACAAATGTAGGTACCTGTTTATTGTTAATTTTTTTTATAGAAGACTAGATACTTTAATTTGACTTCAGCTCTTTACGACCAATAGTATTGTATGCGCTAAAAAACCACTCATAGATCATAAAGCCTATTCAGTCTTTGACCAAAGTAAATGCATACCTATTTAGCAGTATCCACAACTTTGTTCACATGAGCTTCGGAACATTTACAGTAGGTATTTATATTGGTCCCTTGGGAATAAGACAATTTCTTGTCGTAAAAAGTATTTTATATCCTAACCCAGTTATTATTTATTATCATACTAATTTTTATGGTGCAGTACCAAACAAATTGACAGACATACAACAACTTCAATACTTGTGGATTTGGCCTCTGTGTCAATAACGATGATAAGAATAAGATTTACCAAAAAATGTTTCATGTACAGATGGCGCTCTCACAGTTTTATTATATGAATAGAATAGACAGGCTTGGTATAACTAAAAAAATCGTTTACGTTATGTTTTGCAGGCTCCAGCACCTCCACCTTCTTTCGCAGGACTATACATAGCTGATAACAGAGCTGTACTCTGTCCTCAATTTCCTACATACGATCCCCTAGCCGTAGCGAGCGACAATGAGGACTGTTTGGTCTTAAACATCTTCGCACCGGCATTCACAAACACCACCCTCCCAGTTATGGTCTTCATTCATGGCGGAGACTTCGGCGTTGGATCTGGCTCCCCAAGCTTCTACGGGCCCCAATATCTCGTTAGCCATGGAGTTATCGTCATAACTCTGAACTACAGACTAAATGTCTACGGTTTCCTCAATTTGGGCATCCCTGAAGCGCCAGGCAATGCTGGATTGAAGGACATCCGAGCAGCTTTGAGATGGATCCAGGATAACATCGCAGCTTTTCAAGGAGACCCTGATAATGTCACTGTTTTCGGACAAGGCAGCGGTGGATTAGCTGCCATTTATCTGACTTTATCGGATTCAACAAAAGGGTTGTTCCATCGAATTATTTCGGAAAGTGGAACCCCGTTTGCACCCCAGTCCTTTGATTCCGATCCTTTGAAAACAGCGAGTCAAGCGGCGAAATCTTTGGGAGTCAAAACAGTAGACCCTGAGAAATTGTTACATATTTATTCCGAAATGCCAATAACTGTGGTAGAAGACGCGATAGGGAAGCAAATGAACCCTAAATCCGTCTTTTTGCCAACTGCAGAAACGATATTCGATGATGAAGAGCCATTCCTAACTGACACTCCATATAATTTATTGAGTACAGAAATCCCTAATCCAATGCCCGCTATCCTTGGTCTGAACACAGTCGAAGGTCTCACAAGTACATTAGACTACAATACAATAAGCAGTCAAATGGACAGGATAAAGAATGAAGATTTTTCAGTCTTAGATCAACGGAGCTTGATCGTACCGTCAGAAGAAAAGGAGGAACTGAGACAATTGTTGAAGGAAACCTATTTCACTAACACTACCTCAGACGAATCCCTCGTTGGTGGTTTAATAAATCTAAATACAGACTTTTCGTTCGTTGGCCCGATGTCCTTATTTTCTGAGTTATACGCGAATAAATCTGGCAGTTCTGTACATCAATACATTTTCACGCATACAGGGAACAGGAATTTGGGTCGATTGTTAACGAATAGCAGTTTGGGAGCGACGGCAAATAGGGATGAGCTGTTTTATATATTTGAGCTGGAAAGATTACCACTGCCCATGGAGGAAGATGACGCTAGGATAGTCACGTTCATGACGATGATGTGGACCAATTTTGCGAGATTTGGGTTTGTATCTTTTGTTTTGATATCAATTTAAGTCTTTAATGTTAAAAAAGTAAAGGTTAAATCTTATTTGAAGTTTATTTGCTAAGGGCTTTCTGCTTGCCTGCTTTCTCGACGACCATTAGTAAATTATGAATTTACAAGCCTTTTTTTCCAAGTCTTAATGACTTAGAAATAAACTTAACCTTGCCTTATCGTGCGACCACCCTCAGGCCGAAAACTACCGTCAATAGCGACTTGTCTTGTTACGGTAGTTCGCCTGAGAGCCATTTCTGTTCCCAACCTATGATCATAAATCATCATAAATGGTATTATCGGTCGTATCTTGATGCGTTGCCAATTGATGTATAATATGTCTGCTTCTTAATATAGAACTCGAAATATATGCATAACGGATTATCAGGAATACCTAGCATCATAGGCCTTTTCGCAAATATTACACCACGTAATTTTGTCCTCTTAAAACAGAGATAATTTCTTTGTGCTATTGTATTTTAAAAATCGAATCATTCCAGCTGTTACCTAATACAACCAAATCACAAAATATGTATAATATAAATCACTGTCATAAATATTTTTTGTTCAAACCACTAGCTCGCCGACGCCAGACCCCAGCAACGGCGAGTGGCTGCCTCATCCCCACCACTTAGCGATAAGCATGGAACCGCAGTACGTAGCGCCTCTAACACAAGACCGAGCATATTTTTGGCGCGTTCTTTACTACAAATATGGCGCCGAGATATTGAGGGATGTTTCTCAACCACTAAAGAGTTAACTTTAAGTTTAGTGGCTAAATAAGTAATGTAATTTATTTTTATTTAATAATTAATAAATATAAGTTTAATATTCTTTTAGAAATGTGTTTTTGTATTATGATAACTAGTTCTATTTTTATATTATTGAAGTAACAAACAAGCATTACGAAGTAATTATCACTTGGTATACGGTGAAGGAAA
>DWNK01000216.1:0-13150 GCA_018250315.1 Hyalothyrus neleus pemphigargyra | reverse complement strand
GAGTCCAACTTTATTATATCCGCTAACCGACTCTGAATAAAAATTAGCCGCAAATAAAAACCCCTAGCAGCCTTTACTGCCTCTATGGGAGGTATTCAGGCAGTGTTCGCTAATTCATAGAAGCGTCGAGAGCGCGAGTTTCACACTTATGTGAATCAGTGCGTGAGGTGAGTAAATTCATAGTGCTCCAACCGCTGGACTAATTTAATGAGAGGCCTTTTCAGCGGGCCCCGCCTCGAGAGCCTCATACATCGCATTAAAATAAGATTTAACACTGAAATGTCATAATTAAGCCACTAAAGCGTGCCTCCGTCTCCGCCTCGAGCCGCGTACCGCCGCTCCACCGGCACCACTTAATTAATGTGATAGGCATTTTAAACTATTCGAACGCGTTTTATATACTGTATACTAAGCCGGGGCGCACTTCTATGATCTCGCTTTCAAAGCTCACTTTTTTAATTCCGTTCGTGGCCTACAGTTTTTTAAAGAATTTTTGCACAAATATTGCAAAAGCTAGCAGGAGGAATAAACAAAAACTGTTTTAACCGCACACTGCGAGTGCTGCATGTGTTTTTCCTTTCAATAAAAGTCGGAAAATAATGATTTGGGTACATTAAGGCGCTCGTAAATATTACCTGTTTTCAACGCCTTTTTTTACTTTAAGCAGTTATAATTTCAGGGTATAAAGGATGATCATGATACAATCGGCGAAGTGTCCGCTGCCACTTCACGCGGCGCATTGTTTGCACGTGCGCGTAAAAATAAATTAAACTTTACGATACGCGTACGAGTTGGCATAACTAAACGCTCCTTGCAATTCTTTTGATAGAGATACTGTTGTAACACATTATTCCCGGCACCGTAACGACACCGTCGTACAAATTATCGCGACTACAAACGGCGCGACTCGCAAGTCGCAAACATTTTTAGAGTCCCATTATCCCGGCGAAAAACTCACTGACGCAAAGCTTTGCCGCTTTCAATGATCCACTAACGCGCGACTGACGTTCAAACACGTAGTGAAACCACAAATTAAGAGACAATTCACACCGCGTGAGGTACGCGTGTAATTTTGTCGCTGCGAGCGACAGGAGCGACACTGATGCTCGGATGAAAGGCCGTGCAAAGCAGTCGGCGCTATTAAAACTTACTCGGGAATATAAAAAAGTATCGCAGACGGTGCGGATAAAATAAAAGCCTTCACACACGAAGAAAATGAAAGGGGTAATTGCGAGTACGGCCACAAAAAAGCCCGAGCCGTAAGCCAAAAGAAGGTGTTAACGCTTAAGTCGCGAAACAATCTGAGTGGCGAGTAACATATAGGGGTATAGTTGCGGGGTTGCGCGCGCGTATTTATTCAAAGCGAACGCGGCTCAAGAGGTTAACACATGTAACGCGGCATCTATTATGTTCGCATTAAAAATCAGTCGTTTACCCCATTTGCGGGAGGCATTCTCTTAAATTGCAACGTTTACATCCCGTCGAACTAGTTCAAAAGAAATGCGCTACATTTGAATCTAACTTTTGTAAAAAATTCACATACAGACCTTCGTATGATCATGGCGTTTCTAGGCTTTTTTTACACAATTTTTTTAACTTTCCTTTAGAAATATCTGTCGCGTAATTTTTCACAAGCGACGTAACGAACGGCTTTTATATTGAATCTGAATATTACTTGATCGCTATTATAAACTTTTCTATCCACACTAATAAACGATATTTAGAATAACTTTAATAAAATTTAAATGATGAATAACTTCCAGCTGTAATTACTACCTATTAATGTATTTACACATCGTAGAGCAGACCATTAAGTCCTGAGGGATGGCAACACATCGGTATCCATGAAAGGCTCCTGTTCAATATGAAATTGGACGGCAGTGACCACTTATCATTTGGTGAACTGCAAGCGTTTGTTACTTTACTATTATCAATAAAAATATAACACTAATTACACTATCTCAATTGTTTTAAATTTTATATCATCATCATCAACTCAATACTGAACTCTGAGAATGAGAACCTATTTTTCAATCTATTTATTTTTTTCAAGACCCATTTGTATTGATGCTTTCGTATATCCATTAGCTAAGACACAACATAAGCCAATATATATTCTGTATCATTATATATCATTATACGTTCCGTTTAAAAACCCTGTGACTCTTTGACTTCAGGTAACCGGTTGCCTCAAAACAAATACTGCAGAAGAAAGCTATTATGGTACAAAGAAGATCTTGCAAGTACAGAATCTTGCAGTAACACCCTCTAATAGGATTAGTCTTCGCCATTACATTCGATTGTTTCACTGCCTCCGGAATACGGGTTTCAAACAGTCTCCATTAATAGATATCGACGTACGTAATTGACTGACAACTAGACATATGTTTCGCTTATAGATTTGCCAATATATTGCACTATCAGCGGAATGAGCAATCCGCGATTGACTTCCTTCCAATCCCTACATCTTTAACCGCGTTCTGACTGCTTCCTACTCATTATACAATACAGTGTGACAGTAGTAGGCTGACACTGTAACTTCGAACGTGGTCAGTTTTTGAGTGAGTGACCGTTAACCAGTTACATTAGTATCCCATTTCAATAGAATCTGGCAACCGTGTAAACAAATATGCCTGACTGATACAAAATTAAAAATTAATAGGTATGTATTTACTAGACTCGACTTTAGGCGGCCTAAAATACATTATGTTTCACAGCTTTATTCTTCGCGATTTATTGTTTACATATTGCAGAACTAATTGATTTAGGCCTACGGGACCACTTTAGTTTTAGTGAATTCAAGTAACTTTTAGGGTTCCGTACCCAAAGGGTACTAACAGAACTCTATTCTATCTTACGAACCATAATAGGTAGACACTTGAAATTTTACTGTTACATTTTACTATGGCCGCAACAACAACAAGTAAAAATAATATAAAATGAAAATAATTATAAAATTTTAAGGGATTGTGGCATATCTAATCTTTACGTAGCAAAATTCAAACGAATTTGACTTGTCAGATTGACACATTGTCACAACTGTTTTTAAAGAAGACGGTAGGAAGGTGATAACAGTTTTGTGGATATAACTTTAATTATTGGTGAAATGTTACAAGAAATAGATGTGCCAAGTGGACAAGAAATGCGTGTGTTCGGAGGTACGGAAACCTCCGTGATCCAGTTCGAGTCGCACTTAAAATTTTCAAAGAGTATGTACCGCTATAACAACAAATAATAAAAATATAACAAAGTGCCACTACATATTTAAACAAAAAGATTAGAAAAACTATTAGTCGATAGTACGGAACCCTTTGTATGCGAAGACGACACGTGCATGACCGTTTTTTATTAATAAACTCGTTAATTTTTATAACGGAGAAGGAGATCAATATAGGATTCATGGTCTTTGCAATACATACAATAAGATGATTTTTGTTCGGCCAATAATAATGGATCGTTGTACACTTTTTACGAAACGGAACCATACGTTACAAACTTGAAAGCTTAGTTAAACGCTAATTAATATAGATGGGCCTTTCGATCATCCCTCCTGCAAAGTCTAGACTTTTCCATTTACCCATATTTTGCCGGTACGAGTATTAACGAGTGATGAGGCATGAAGATGAGTGATGGAATGGGTGGGATGCGTCTTTGTTTTTGAATTTGTGTACAATATTTACACATTTATACCATACGAGTGAACGCGCATTAGTCGAAATTCAAACTAAATTTATATCTCTCAATATCGTGCGTGTAGTGGAATGTATGAGAGAACATGTTTTTCGACTGTTTTTGGGTTAATGTTTAGCTACCATTTTTTTTACTGATATCAATAAAGCTTGTCAATAGCTACAAAAAAAATTAATAACCTAACCTAATTAAAAAAATCATTGACAAACACATAATGAAATTATTCTGAACTGTTTATGTTTGCCTAATTATATCATGATTCCTATATTTGTACACATAGGTACATATATGGCGATTGCTTTATTTCTTACGACGTTATAAGTAATGAAGCCCATAGTCGTATTCGTTATTTCTTTCATCATACATCGAAGTATTGTATAAAAAGATCTCAAAGTTTGATTGACGTTTCCTTGATATAAAAATATAGGGAACATACAGCATCGGTGTCACATTTAACTCCTTACTATGTTTAATGTAAATGTACAGACAGATGCGCAAAAACTTTAAGTGCAAGTAATGAAAAACTCGGCGGTTTAAAGCACCACGATCGCTAACCGCTACTTGTACAACTGGACCTCGCACAACAAAGTACTATCAACAAGTCGATACGCGAATCGAAGGAATTTAAACCGTATTGTTCTCATCTCAAGTCATATAATAGAATGAGAGAAAGCTTCAAGTTGTTACTGGAATGTCGTGCAACCAAAACCGGGCGCGTACCTTAAAATGCTCGTAGCTACATAATTTAACGATTTACTATGTAGCGCCCATAAAGGAAAAGATCGTGTGGAAACTAGCACAAACCATGTGCGAGCTTGAAAATATAAGAAAATCATCCAGGATTTCTGTTAGTATATATAGCTATGGTTTATGCACGTGCTCCCGTCACTCTTTAGGGTTCCGTACTCAAAGTCCGTTGTTTTTTAGGATTCAATAAAACTTGTGCTAATTTAGGCAACCCTAGTTACAGTGTGACACTATACTACGATCGAAGATCTAAATCCGGCAGCAAAACATGATTTCATAACCCTTAATTATTTACAAATATCTATAACAAATCTCTTTTTACATTTTTCATAACAATGCTTATCCTACATCTCATTTACTTGTATTAATTAATCCGTCATATGTTACCTCATGTACGATTAGCATAACAAAGAACCTACGTAACTACGTTCATATAACCGTAAAACATTTAATTCAAATGTGTACCGTACGTGGAACGTGTTACTTACCTGACTACTTGCCGTAAAGGTACTACTAGCCGAACTCCCCACACTTACCTGAAATAAAGAAAAACATATTATTAATATAATTAAAGAATAATTAACATTATGTTGATGTTGGTGCAGATAACGAATTCATTAAGATGCAGATATCGTGCGATAGAAAATGATGCCGACTATAAACAGACGGATTTATTTATCATTTACATTCATGTTAAATTCATGTTTAAAGATGGTGAAACCCTGTCTTACAGCAGCATATAGTTGTAGCGTTAGACAATTTGATTGGCTGAGAAATCACGTTGATTGTCTCAGCTATGGCAACGATGGCTCTCTCAGCTATCAAAATGGCATAATTGATATAATGACTCCACTAAATATTTTTTGTATTATTGTATTATTACGTAAAAAATGGGTACTAAAAAAAAACTTCAATGTTTTCTTCTACTTTGTATTATTGTATGATGCGATAGACTGAATCATTCAGTGTTTATTCACTTCAAAATAATGTTTATATAATGCTCGGTTCTCGGTTCAATTCCTGGAGGAAGCAAATGATTGTTTGTGAAACAATTTTATTTTCCGAGAATACTTGATATTGAATGAGAAGTTCAGTAGCTATTTACGAGTGCATCGGTCAAATCGTGCAGCCATGAATGGCATTTCAAATTATATTAAAATGCCATTATCGCTATAATCAATAGAGATGACCCCATTAGCTTACATTTGCTGTTGGAACTTGGAACGTATGGGAGAACCTGTATTTTCTATTTTTTTATGTGTAAGCCAAACAAGAGATAGGCTAGTTACCTAGCTAGATGGTAAGCTACCTAGGCTAGTCACCGCCACCTATGAACATTTGCAACACCAGAGGAGTTGCCAATGCTCGCCGGCTTTAAAGGGAAAAGGGATGGGAATGTAAGAGGGACTCACGCTCTCAGGCACACAAGTCGCTATGGACGGTAACTTCCGGCCTTAGAGTGGTCGCTAGCCAGTCAGCTCATATTATGGGAAACTAACAGCGGATAATTCGATAGATGATTATAAATATCAGCCTTGGGTTTTTAAGCCGGATCAACCTGACCACTGGGCTATCACTGCTTAATTCCAGGTAAACCGTAGGTATAGGTATGTATGCTAATTCCATTATAAAAAGAAGCATAATAGCTACTAATTGATGGCAAGGACGAATAAATGCACAGAGCATAATATGAGCATAATTCCTGTTATCGTAAGCGGTTCGTTTCCGTATTTAAATTATAGATGAGCCACAACAAATAATCTAGCAAAGGTACGTTATAAAATAAAAGTAATGGAAGCTAGCCTGTAACTGTATTAAATTACATTATTGCGATATAATTCAACGGCGAGCGAGAAACTGAATTTTGGACTCGAATGCAAGTAAAATGTTAGCGCAGCAGGCTAATTTGGTTTTGAATTTTAACAGCAATTAAGTCTACATTTAAAAATTTCGCTATTTTCAACGTCTCGCGAAATTCACGTTTAAACGGAACGCTGCCGAAGCGAATTCGCTCTTGACCGTTCTTATCTTCAGTTCACATCATTTAAAATAAATAAAGCCGCGTTCACATGAAACTCATGTTTTTTGGTCATATTTATCATTCTTACATCTTGTTCTTTGTGTAATATCATTTACGACGCGAGTCGAACATGCCGCCAGTATCTGTATAATAAGTTACGCACAATGATTTTTAATGCGGTCACTTAGCATAGACAGGCACAAAAATTATTTTAATACATATTATATTCTCCGGGCGCATACAGAATCGCCCGCTCGTTGGAAGATGGGCCGGGCTCTATGTAATTAGACCAATTTAAATCTTAATTAATATTAATTGTCGGACGTCGGAACGAATCTGTCGTATAAAGACCATCGGGGGAAAAAGTCTTAATGGACGAGCTATATTTTATTACGTTAACAGAATTAAACGCGGTGGAAAATTTTAGAATGTTGAAATTCGAAGTGGCGTCGGGAGGCGCGGCGCCTTTGCTACACGGAGCAGTTCTCAAGAGCTAAAGTAACGTGCCGCGAAAGCGACTTTTTTAGGATTATTTTCCACTGAGCTACCATGTAGGTACGAAGGGTTAGTCGCACCCAAAAGTGAGTAATAGAGACGTGTCTTTTGTGTAATTAATAACTGAAATGTGGATAAATTAGGATTTTTAAATAATATCGAAACTATAAGAAAAACACTTCGGAAGAACCTAGAGTAACTCTCGCAAACATTGTAATAAAGGAAAAAATATTTTCCATCAACTATCTAAAACACCAACCAAAAAGAATAATAACCTTCGTTCCTGTAAGGTAATTGACAATTGACAAGCGAAAATTAACAATTTACTGTTTAATAGTGTTCAATAGTGTAAAGTAAACTATATTGTATGTAGCTTTGCTCTACTTGCTAAAACTATTATAACAACGATATAGGTCATGAGATGAGCTCAACAACTTGAGTGATCAACCTTAAGAATACCGCTAGTATGGAGTGGAATCAAAGACTTTTCGGTACACTATTACGTATTTACGTACGACTTTTGAATCTGAGGTTTTGATTGACTGAGAGAGCCATCCGTTCATTTGACGATCAAATCAAATCGTCGGAATCAAAAATCGATACGAAATAGTGTCTCATGCACTTTTTATTGCGTCCCGTACTAAGGGCACAGGTAACATTTCTTGTAACTCATGCCTAAAATGCGATAACACTTTTTCACTCGAGTGTACAGTAAAATAATACATGCGCCTATACTCGGCGGGTCCATTGTTGTCGCTTCAATATAAAATGATGCCCGTAAGTTCTCTTAATACGGATGTTAACATTTATTATTCTATTAGATTACTCGGTCATTTTAATGTTCGCTCCGTTCTTACTCTGACGCAATTTGTGTTATTATTCCGCTATTTATATTTCTGTGTAATGTTTTTTATACGTGAGGTAAATGAACGAGAGCGCCACCTGGTGTGAGATAACTATTTTTTAGAGAAATACTTACAAAAGAGGTTATTTATGGTTGCCGTTTATGGATGTTCGGCCTTTAGCGGTGAATTAAATATCGTCAAGAAGCATATGTCTGTGTCTTCACCACGATATCTGAAAGCTTGCAAACGAATCTAATCCAGGATGTTGGACTATGATCTCCTGTAGGAGAGTAAAGTAGTCTATTTCGAACATCTGGACTGGGTAGGCTGTTGAGGTTACCCAATGAATGTACGCTTAGAGATGGAAAAACTTATGAACTGCATTGAGACACCATCGCCACAACCACATTGAGAAAGAAAACATTGTACAAAACCTACATACCTAATTTCGAGTTCCAAATTCTCGAAGGGATGTGAAATCTCAACCGCATTTGGAGATAAGATATGGATAGAATATGACGATCTGTTGGATAAATGATGACTCTTCTCATCCTAGGAGATTCGACCCTAGCGGTGGCAGTAATGGGCTGAGGTGGTGTTTTGTTTTTGGTGGTGGTGATTTAGGTTCAACTTTTTAGCAATATAGAAGTTCTACCACCTAGGTATACGTCTGTCTGTTAGTTTTGTATGTTTACCGTTTTCTTTTTGATACAACGCACACAACTTGAAGTTCAATTGAAGACCACGCAGCCTCCAGATAGACAGTTGATGAATATTTTTTCTATAAACCTCATTGTTCCATCTAATCTTAACATTAGCAAATTAATGTTTGTAATTAGTGTAACATCCGTTACAAACACAAGAAACCACAGTAGGGGGCGTTCACCTCGTTCACTTAATTTTACTAATGCACAGAGCCTGCGCATTATTCTCACATAGCTGAGGTATGGAGGGGTCTTTTGTAACTGGTGTAAAAACGTGTTTACTACTCTGTGCGTTACGAGTTAATTTTGCGACGCCATTGTGGTTAGGCGAGTGGTTTAAGAATTCCAGCCCACGCTCACACACAACTTTACAAGTTTGAAGTTGATTTTGCCGACAAAAATTACTGTGGGTGAAATTTTTCGTCATGCGACAGAGCTAACCAACGCTAAGTGAGTGTTTTGCTGCTGCGGTAATAGCATTGCAGCTTGATATCCTATACTCATTTCATATGATCCACCCAGACTCGAAACTACACTTATCTTCTACCATGTTTCTCACGTCCAAAATTAAACATGGAACTCGAGGTATAAACGTTAGATAAATAGTTCAATACATAAGCATTGAAAGGACGAACACCTTAATTTATATAAGGAGCGCAGCGTAATATATTATGTATATTTCTAAGTCTTAAATTTTGTTTATACATATATTATGGTGTTTAAATATGTATAAACAAAAATTACTTTGATTTATACACGAATATGTAGTTACAAATTCAAATAGATGGAAGCATTTATTTCACCACTAAGCGCTTACTTCAAAATCAGGAGAACTAACTTCGCCAAAAGCGTGTAAATTTGACAGATGGTTAAGACTTGCGCCGCCGTCCGTACCACAAGGATAATTTATTTTTATTCCATTATAAATATTAATGAGATTATCCCGCATAATGCAAGAGTCGCGATGTTGGCAAAACGATATTATTTATTGTTAAGTTTCCATTATTAATTCCTTTTGACGGTCGAAATACTGACTTTGAGAGATGTCGTCTTAATTAACAACTGTGTTTTGTATTCACAAGTGAGTGTTGCAGGCAGGGAGGGAGGGCGTACATGATGTAGACATTTTTGTCGTGGGTGCATCGATCTTTTGAAGGGTATATTGTTTGTAAATTTTAATTGAAACACTCTCTTTAATTCAATCACTGGGATCATAAAAACTTCGCTAATATTATTAAGATTGACCTGTTTTATATTCGATACTGGATCGCAATATTACCCTTTCCTAAAAAGTAAAAGGCCTTTACTTTCCAACCCACATGGAAATTAACGGAGATGCTTGTGTGTGTGAGACCAACTAGTCCGCCGGATGTTTTACACTATAAGAAATTAATAATATCAGAAGAAATAAGACGCACGAGGTTTTAATAGTGACTTTTATACTGTTATGCAGTCTGGAATGAAATGTATAAAAAATGCATTCGTCTGATTGGTTTTTATCCGTCAGAGGTGTGAGGCCAACCGTGGTTCAAAAATGTTTTCAAGGTAATTTCTATATGTACTTTTACTGTGAGTGGTTCGTCACATGGAACAACAACAATGGACATGCTACAGTTCAAACAGCTTAACGTCCACTCGCCTGAGTGCCAATGTTTTTGTGCAGGATTCAAACCATGTGACGGCATACCCTGCAGACATGCTCAAAATAATAAAAGTCACACGACATTTTAAAATTACGCCAAAAACTACGTTTCTGTGTTGAAGCATGGCATTAACGTGCATGTATTTGCACGTGTATCAAAATATCTACAACCAACCTACCTTTACAGCATACAATATTGCAAAGATGGAACCAAAATAAAGAATTGTATCGATATGCTGCGTGCAGTATAAGTGAATTAGCGCGTTACATTGTAGCGATGACAGATGTCGCCTTTTTGCGCCAATAACGGCACTCTGTTATGGCAAGACAATTCGAGTAACCGTCATACGCCCAACTGACTTGTAACATTTGTGGTGGACAAATAATAATTAGCGATACGATAGTGGAGACGTCATCACAACTTATTATTGAAATAATTTTAAAAGTAAGCTTCCTTTATGGAGGTCATAGGACGAACATACGAAGTAAGATTAAAATAATACTGATTTAGGACATTGTAGTAACCCAACGGTTACGGAAATCAATCTTCTTGTTACGGAAGTCCAGCGTGTTACGCCGCGGCTTCTGTCAATGACAAATCTGGAAATTACACGAGTGACCGTTAAGAGCATTATGCACGTTTTCGTGCTTCAGTGGGCATGTTAGGTTTGATCGACGATATGCTTTAACGATATGGATAAAACAATGAAAATAACAATGGAGCTAAAACGTACCTATCCTATAAATTAATATATTAATATAGGTTAAAAAATATAAATTAATATAGGTTAAAAAATATGTGCCAAATTTCGTTCAAATCATTCAAAGATGAAAATAGTAAGGAATTCTACCTGAAATCGTTTAACATTCTGTAAGGTCACGCCGCACCCATTTCTAGAAAAAAAATCTTGCATTTCGGTGAAAATATGTGATTCCCTTAAAACGACTGTTTTGGTCTTCAAGATTGCTTACGCATCTTCGATCAACTTCAGGTAGTACGGTGATCTATATGGGATATACAGATATCAATGGGCGGCAGTGACCACTTACCCTCAGCTTGCTGCTCTAGTTCATACGTACTAAATCTAAAAATCCACTTTGCTCTACATGCAATTGCAGTACGATAAGCGTAACATGTACGTAGGTAATTGAATTAGGCACAGTTGGTTGGCTACATTGTACGTATTGGGCTGATGTCGCCTTCTTGCCGTAATAACGACATTTTACCGCTCTCGGTGGAAATAAGATTTGTAACCGCGAACTCACACAGGCGTATACCTCGGTGGATTGAGTATCACTCAGTTTACACCGAAAGCGATGCTATCGAATGCGAATGGGCAAAATTTGAATAAATTGACCATTAGTCTTTTACTATTTCTGAGACTTTGTCTTCGTCAGTTTGAGGAGAATAGGCCACAATCTATCAAGCTGAAAAAATGCAGATCGGTAAAACTATGTGCGTTCTACGGTTCTAACGATCTGAATTTAGTCTTGGTGCCTTGAGGACATTACGTGGAACTTCCAGGTTTTCTCACGATGACAGTCACCGATAAGCCTGATTTTTTTCCGTATATTCTATATTAGACTCTTGTTTTTTAAGAATTAATGGCTCAGTTTCTTCAACTATAATATTATGTATGAAACATTTTTAATTTAGAATTTTACAAATATTACATACGCGGTTGTGCGCCATCTTATCGTACGGCGGTCCAGCTGTGGCGCGGGCCGTAAACGTTTGTGTTCTTACGGCACACAGCGAAAACTTTAATTATAATAATTAAAAAAGTAGCCGAGAATAAAATGTTGCAGTTAAACAAGAAAGACGGGCGAACTGGCACGGCGGCACGCGTTCGATACGCCGTAATGAGTCGCGGGGAAAATGCACCGCGACCAAAATGGAAATAAATGGACAAAGGGAAAACAAATAATCGTACACCGAGGAAATTGTTGACACATAAACACCGTTCCTTTAAGTGAGGTTAACTGCAACGTTAATTATTAGCTTAAGTATTCATAAAAACATTCTTATCCCTTTGCGTGCGGAAGACGGCAAAAAGTTACACAGAACGGTCTCGTCCGGGATGTTTTGCTTCAAGCTATCGAATACCATATATAATAAGGGTCAATGTTGAGTGTGTATTGTTCGAGTTCGAGTCGACGGTTGCTCTCTTTTATTTAGGAGGATTATGCGAGAACGATTCATACTAATGTATGGAATGTGTTTATCAGTTTAATTTAATAGCTTTTATTTTATCTAATTAGCAACGGTTCCGCTGCGAGGTCAATTACTTATATAATATCGGATGAAAGTAATTTTTGTTCGGCAGTTTTATTTTTATTGATGTTATTAAAATGGTTTACGCATGATCCGTCCCTACTTGGTCCGTGCGTAATGTGAGGTAGTTCAGGGTTTCTGACCGTGGTCCGGGATAATGGATTGCATCAATTTTGTGTAAGCTGCTTACTAACCCTTCAATGCGTGTCGTCATCATAATTATGTGCCCGTATAACGTTATGAAGAGCACGTAGCGCCGCGACTTGTGTATATCGTATATTTATTTATTATATTTATTCTAATTAGAACGGCAAAGTGCACTTACACTAATTAGACAGATCTTACACACAGACTTCTCGAAAAACTCCAAGCATGCAGTCATGATCTCCCATTCGTCCAAGCACATCACAATTTGGATTACGATCCAGGAGAGCGTTGAGTTCCGCACGAGCTCAAGGTATAGGCGATTTATATATTATCAACAGAGTGCACCTCGGACGCAGTCGGAAGTTGTATATCGCTATTGGCAGTATTGAATCCGCGCCTGCTTCGGAGAGCATATTAAGTAGCAACCCTGACCAGTTATTGGATAGCTAGTAGTCGATTTAGGAAGTTTTATAAGTGGTTCGAAAACATCCGACAGAGTGAGCAGCTCCAGGCGTACAATGGTCGTAGGAAGAGACCTGACCTTAGGAGTAAGCCATAAAAGTGGGGTGCAGCCATATCACTATA
>DWNK01000215.1:0-13152 GCA_018250315.1 Hyalothyrus neleus pemphigargyra | reverse complement strand
ATCAAAACCGGCGAGCATTGGTGACTGGTGTTGCAAATGATCATAGGCGGCGGTGACTACTTAACATCAGGTATCTCGTCTGCCTCTTCGTTTGGCTATTAAATAAAAAAAAAAATTTATGCTTTCTGGACAAATCCAGCTCAAACATTGGTTGCCGAAGCCAATAGAAGCAAATACACTTCAAACTAAATTCTTTTCTTATTGATCTGTGTTTTGCATTTAAAATTTTAAATAGGTATATATATTTTAATAGGTAGTGTATTTAAATATGTTTTATGTATGTACCTATTTAAATAATTAAGTTAATACAGAGAAATAATAAAAAATAATAGTAAATGGATTTGTACAAACTGTCAATAGCGACTTGTTGTGTTCCGGTAGTGCGAATGAGAGCCAGAGTCCCTCTTCCCAGCTTCCCAGCAGGATATAAAGGAGTATATCCTATCCCGTCCCTTTTGCCCGTAAAGCCGAGCATTAACGACTCTTCTGGTGTTGCAAATGTTCATAGACGGCGGTGACAACTTGTCAAGGTATATCCGTTCGAGCCTCTTCGTTTGGATTACACATAAAAAAAATAGGCACCCTATATAACTAATCGCATATTCGAATCAGGGGTTAATGAAGAAAATATAAACATACAATTGATTACCAAACTTTCCCTATATAATTGTATGATGCATCAAGTTAGTGAAATCCTTAGCCACCGAGCAGGCCGGGGCGGGCCGCTATCTTATAAGTTAATGAAGATAGTCAAGTTTACTTATTAAGTCGGGGAAAGTGGGCGTGATGAAAGTCTAGGGCCGTTCATCTCATTACTGCGAGATGACCTTTAGAGAGATCTTAACTTCACATATTTATAGATATTTCATTGTTCGAAAGTACTAAGTGGGTATGTACAAAAAAGTGATAGGTTAAAGGAATGAAGTTAGCATTTTTAATGATATTGAATGTAGAAAATTAAAAATGTTTTTGATTTACAATTTTAGCTTTAAAACCATTCAAACCTAAACATAACGTTTTGTATGGTACCTTAGTATGGATTGCAATAAAATACTCGATTTTGTATCGACTTGCGACCATTCACTCGATGAACAAGACGTTCTCATCCAATGAAATCATCGGAATCGAAAGCTTTCCAAAAAAAAGAATACGAAAAGTCGAAAACGAGCAAATCGCACTACTCAGCTGGTATTTGAATTCATCCAAGCATGATCGTAAAAGGCCTCTGAGTCATTCGGATGCTAATATATTCACAGTTAAATACATAAATATGCCCAAAAACGTAATGTGGATTTTTATAGACAAATACACAAACATTCCGTTCTAGACAAATTATGTAGGATTTTGAGTGATCGAGAATCGAATCTGGGGATAGCCGGTACCGTTGTAATACCGGCTGTCAATATTACATTTTAGCATCCTATGCTATTTATTGCTATGCTTTATTATTTACGATAGTATATTTAAGATTTTAAGAAATTTCAAGACAGATGAACATAACAAATATAATTGTTTTTAGAACGATAAACAGGACATACTTATACGTACGTTGCGTTCCTTATATGGGAACCATTTGCTACCCCACAATCAATCTATTCTTATCATAAAATTAAACATTATTCGTAACAAAACAGTCAACAAAAACAAAAAGCTTTGCATTCATTCACACAAAGATGGCTACTGGTACAGTCAGTAACAAAAACGTAGAGATTTTTCAAAATACCAATAAAAATACAGAAAGAGTGTTTAAACACTACGTGGTTCTTGCGACATTTGGGGTGTTCAATTATTATAATATTAGTTTTAATAATATTGATATTCGGTATATTTATGAATAAAAATTAAATCCTACTGCAGTTCTTTTTTAGCAGTAGGTGTCCTCTTATAATGAAAACGGTTTAAGTGAAAAACATTCGTCTGAACCGGGGGTAGGTTTTCCACACCTTTGAATAAATTACTGTTTGCCGACGTTAAATTAGCTACTTTACCGTAAGTTTAAGTTGGAAGCTTGGAATCTTGGAAGATAATTTTTCATTTTTGGGTCCACCACCAACCGTCGTTTGCTGGTGATAAGTATACTCCCATCGTGTGCGCTAGCGATCACCCTCAGGCCGGAGTCCGTCAATAGCGAATTGTCGTGTTCCTGTAGTGAGCTTGAGAGCCATATTTCCTCTTCCCTTCCCATCCTATTGCGGTGCCTTAAAAACCAACAATATTAAATGCTAACCAAAAATTAGATATTCGTACCGCCCTTCTCTCTCTCTCTGTCTCTTTGCTATCTATCTTTATCTTATTATTTTTAATCCACAACAGCAAGAACTAAAAAAAATTATGTTGTTGACTGTACAGCGTAACTCGACATGTATTTTCACTCCGAAGAATAACAATGAAAACAGGTTGCGCTGAGCCGTTTATGGCGAGCAATTTACTTATTAGATGCGAGGAAAAATTTAAACATTAAGACCAAGCTTGCCAAACAGATTAAACAATAATAAACTACATAGAATTTAGGGTTAGTGCATTGTGTCAAAGGCTATAAATATTTTTGATGTTTAAAAAAATTATTTCAAACTATACACTTATTAAAAATTACACAAATTACAATCATAATTTTTAGATAAGTTATACATTAACGCGAGGTTTAGTTTTGTTTTAATGTTTTGACTAAAAAAAATAAAAGTATGATTTATATAATATGAAGCACTAATTGAATTATTTTTTAATGAATAATATATAAAATAATAAGAATAAATATTATGTTTAAAAAACATAAATATATTACCTAATATTGTAGCAGCTATAAATTATATTACACTTTACACAAACTTTCTGCGTGCTCTGTAATATCCTGTTAGAAACAAAAGACCACTCAATCCATAGTCCAAAAATATGCAAAATCTAAACAAAACAGGTTATAACATGTCTCAGCCCGGAGTAGTCTGAAAATAAAATGCAGCATTTTAGTGGCCCTGCCACTTTTTGCGTGCACCGTGAGTCATCGAGTCAACGATCGATTGTGGAACGAAGAATGTGAACGATTTAACTTATAACCCTTTTTTATTCGAAAAACCCTTTAAATATCACACTAAATCATTATCAAGTCTATATTTAGCTCGAAACGATAAATAAATAATAATCATTTTCTCGTAATACCTACCTGTGAAGGGAATATTGTTATTCCTAACGGAAGCTTTCACTCGTACTGAAGTTTCTACTAAATCTAACTTTGTAAATGCCTTGAATTCAAAATAATAACCTTAAAATTTCACTTTGAAAATGAATTAAATTATAGTATTTTACACAACTTTTATTCATCTAAGCACTTGCAACACTAATAACACACAAAAAGAAACGAATGATAAATATACAAAATAAGATAAATAAATCAAACGATTAGAGATAACCAAGCGGGTTTCCTCAGAGAAGGAAAAATATGAAATGAATTAAATTTAAAGAAATGGAACAAAACAGATTAAACTACTTTTTTAATTATTCTTTGTGTTTAAAATACCTAAAAAATATGTTAATAGTTGAATGTGTCTTAATAAAATCAGAATTTTATATGCTTCTGTGTATTACAAAATATTTCGTAAATTAATAAAGTTGTAAGGAAACAAAAAACAGTTAAATATTCCGTTTAACTGTTAACGATTGTGAAATATAACGAAAGATCAATTCTCACCATCGGACATGCAAAAAAATATTTAATCAGTTCTTTCCCGTTGCATATTTCGATAACTAAAAGCACGTAGATGTAATCTTACAAAAGCAAATACCAATATCTAAAGTTTGCAACGTTTTTATGTCGCATTTTCGGGCTTGGAAGGGATCTTCCCACAATTGGGAAAGACCTGGATTATATCATGCTGATCTAATATGGTTTTTTAGAGATACTGACTAGTTGTTACCCAGTCTATCTATGTTTTCTATGCGACTGTCGTTGCTTCATTCCTCATATCGAAAATGATTCAGTAAATAAACTTTCTCATGTCATTCCTACACAAAGAGCGGCATTTTAGCTTCTAATAGAAGCTTTTGCAGATGACTCATCGAGTTAACGCCGCTGCAGCCTTAGCTTTGATGGACTTTACTTTTAAACCTTTTTTACTTTTAGGTGGGCATTTTTACTTTGGAATAGCTAACGAGAAATTTGATATCAATTTATTGTTTGCAGGAGATATGGTATTTTTTAAACATATGCATTTTTTGTATTAGGTAAACTTAGTTGCATATATTTCTGTTTCAGGTAAGGTATCTACCTATTTATTAGCGGTTATAAAGGTATTTTTTTATTATTAGTTAGGAATTACGTAACACCAACCTAAGTTGACACACATTATCTAGTTTTAGTTTAATATAAAACTGTCGAATCGAAAACTTTTTTTATATTTGTTAGGTAATGAATAATCTTTTATATCAATATGTAAACAATAATAACATTTTTTATAACAATTAAACATTTTTATTATACTGATAGTACTTACGTACGTACGTACGTACTATACGTACTACCAAAGTATTGTGCATAAATATTAATAAGTACATACATTGGGAAGAGGGTCACTGACGCCCAGGTGCACTACCGGAACATGACAAGTCGCAGACACCAGCAAATACATGTCTCACGAACGACTACTTTCTAAACTTTTAACATTTACGAACATAAAACCTTCTGCCTCCTTAGCAATATTTATCTGTTTAATCCTTTCGTACCTTTTAAATTTCCATTCTGTGCACGATCGAACTCTACATTTAGATCTCTACACCAGATTTAAGGAAGCGTGCACACTTGTACAAAAGAACAACGTTAAGTTTGAAAGTATTAATGACTTTGTTTATGGAAACTGTATTAGAAAATTAATTTGTAAATAATGTTCCCACATATATTTCTAACGTCTTCCATAAAAAATAGAAATTGGGGATGGGATTCTTACATAAAAAAATTACATAATGGTGTGCCTTATCAATCGCATTCTAAAATGACAATGCGATTTCTAAAACTTTATAATCAACATTAGTTTGAATTACCTTATACCTTATATACATAATTATTAATTATCTTATATATGACATAAAAATAAAAAAGTAAATTTTGAAGTAGATACTTACTATGAAATTATAAAAATAATTCTATCAACAGCTTAAGATAATGATTATGATAAAAAAAATAAAAGTAAAATTATTGTACCACAAATAATATCATAGAGCGAAAGGCATAGGATTTGATCTTATTAAAACAAATATCTCATACATTATTTTTATATGATGGCTGTTTTAACTGTTAAACGGAATATGACTACAACGACACAAAAATCAATAGCAATAACGTAATAAACTAACAATATTTCCAGTTCTATCTTTATTTTATGATCTACAACTGTTTCGCGATATTTTCTTAATTCTTTTATAAATTTATCCAACAAGTCAGTACACTAAAACATTTTTAATTTCCTAATCGGTTGGTGTGATCGCACCCTTATCTAAGGGCAGACTAACAGTAAACTCTTTCACACGCAGGTCACACGTCACGGTGCAATCTCACCAATTAATCTGGGGATAGGACAAGGGCGTAAAATATGACGTCATAAATTTGGAATACTCCAACTTTGAAGAAACTAAAGGGCTTGATATAGAATATGTTACAAAGGTATTTACGATACTTACACCGAATGAGCTGATGATATCACTTAATTTCTGGTTTTATTTTAAAATTTTAAGTCTTCGGCGATGGTCGTGCTTTATTACTCAGTATGAAACTCTTTTAACGGTTCCTTGCCTAATAGCACTCTCATAAGTTCGTTGTCGGACTTTTTGTTTGTCACGCCTATTTTACTCGGAGACTATTGGGACTTTTTATGTTATGTATGAGTAGCGCAGAGACAGGATAGCCCCTCATGGTAAATGATCACTGCTGCATATGCACATTTACAACACAGAAGAGTTGCCAATCCTACTGAGACTTACGATGGATTATTACGCCCGAACATACAGATCAATAATATGAAGATAACAGTTGCGCTAAATTTCAATTCTTTAGATCCATATATTGCATAATAATCGATGTATAATTTCCATCTTCTAAAGGTTAAGAATTTTTGATCGATATATTTGCGAAACTTCAATTTGTCCGTGTAATTAAATCGATCAATTTAATGCTATATGTGTGCGATCTCATGCATTTGGAAAAGTTCATGCCGGCGGGTTTATTTGATCGAGATGTTAATATCAGCAGTACCTATGCATATTTTTTAAGAATTAACTACTTGAAGGTGACTGCACATTTCTTCTGCCTCTTCGTTTATTTTACCGTTATAAAAAACAGTTATTCTCACAAGTACAAATAAAAATTTATGAAACGTTCGACATATCCTCTATAATTTCTATCTACCTATAATGCATTCATTGAGACTATTCCAATAAGGTCAAATATGACACTACTTCTGTAAGTTGATCAGGAATGAGTATCCTGAAGACCAGATGACGCTGCAGCATTATGTCAAGTCATATCAGTGAAAACGGTTCGGAAGGTATAGGTAGGATAGTAGTTGCTCACATGCCTTTATCAACAAGAAAAGAGTAGAATTAAATCCAGTCTTTCTTCTCTACTCCAATAATTTTGGATAAATGGTTAACCCAGTCCCATATTCATTGCTCTATAAGTATACAAGTATGCTGTCAATAAACAAAACATCAGACGGTCATGTAAATCTACACAGGAATCTAAAACAACCGATGAATTTTTTTACAACAAAAACTATGGGAATGTCCATAGTTGGTCGAGCGCCTAAAAATGTATCGCGCGCCTCGACAGTACGGGAGCGGAATTTTAAACAGGGACTCCTTTTAGGGAACGGCGGGATGCCATGGGATCTTTAGGTCCGACTGATGGACCAAAAATGCGACCTCTGTAACTTTCAAATAACTCCTCATTGTCAAGGGATTTTTTGGATAACATTGTCTGGGTAGTGATTGCCCAGTGGGTGAATTGCGGGCAAGTTTTCTCTGGTTAAAGTTAATTTTTTTATTATAATCGCACTGTTTGTTATAAGCTATAGGTTTTAGAGTTACAATAATGTTAAACTGGCACTGATCTTCAATGAGATTTATTGATCCTATTGGACTAATAAAAATAAATATAGATAAGAGGCTTGATAAGAGGCTTCACTTATAAAGTTCATAAATACAAGAGAAGATAGTTCTGAACTTTTATAGTAAGTATTCGTTTTACGTGTATTTTTGTATATTATCCATTAATTATCTATCAATGTTGAGGGAAGAATTTCTAGCCAATTTTCATCCCAATTAGATTTCTCTGTAATACAAAAGACGTAAAAAATTTAGCCTAGTTAAATTACAGCAGTAAATTACATATAACAATAACAGAAAAATACTAATAGTAAATAATCCTCGATATTTATACGGACATAAAAATAATCACACAAATCGTTTCAAAAATATTAGAGAAATTAGTTATAAAATGATCATGTCGTACCACATCCTATAATTCCTTTCTTGACAGATGAAAAATTTTAACTAAAGTGAAGAACATACGTAAAATATTTGAAAAAGATATTTTCAAATGGTCATTAGCTTCCTTTTTTATTTTTGTTTTGTCTCATCCATAGAATCAGCTCGATCATCAATCACCACGCTCCTTAGCGTTGAGAAAAAGTAAAAGTCTGTAGATTTCCAATATGTAAACTTAATTTACTAAATTCATTTTTTGATGTAAATAACATTATTACCAGATACGTCGTACATTTTTTCACCGACTTCGTCAAAAGAGGAGGTTCTCAATTCATTGCATATTTTTAACACCCGATGATTTTACCAGTTCGATGCGTGTATTTGTGTATCTGTATGTCTGTCTATGGCATCGCCGATAAAATCATTGTTTGGTTTATGTATGGAAATGATTTGATTTAAATGATAATTCTTGATTGAGTTCAAGACTTATTCTGGATTTTAGAGATAAGAAATAATTTAACATCCCGTATTACATTCCCGTTTGATGCTTAAAAAAGAAAGAAAAAGAATAGAAAGTAATTGCATAGATTTAAGTATGTCTTTTCAAGTAGCCAACCGCTCTATTTTTATCTGGATTCAGTGTCTCACTTCCTTCCTTAAGAAATATTTTAAATGCTCGTGAAAAATGCATCAAACAAAATTAACACTTTTTACACCTTGTGAACACGAGGTTTAGTTAAGATTCGCTACTTTATTTATACTATCAAAACCGTAATCATTTTTCATAATTTTATTTATTTATGCATTGATTTGATATTTATTTCACATTGTTTACAAATTGTCTCATTTACACAACTGTAGATTTATCCACATCGTCACATTAAGAAGTATTTATAAATTGCCCATAGCGCCTTTTCACATTTCTTATTGCGTACGAATTTGCAAGCACTGCAGGTTTTCACCATAAATATCTTTTGATGAAAACTTCAATACTGTTATAAGAACAGTTTCTTGCCAAATATAGATAATGTTTAACTTGGATACAATATTTTTGCAATTGTTTTGCCAAGTTACTGGTTATATAAAATTTTATGAGCAATCAAAATAGCACAAAATTAAACTTTTATGCGGAAACATTCTTTAGAAGCTTGATTTATATTAAGTACTTCATGTTTATTGTTTAAGAAAATCTTAATTCGTTTTCATTTACTTCTAATTATTACTATGTCGATTTAAAATTCTGTGAATATATGTAATTCGGATGACAATACAATAAAATGGCATAATTTTTAATTTAATTAAGTTTTTATTTTTAATATAACGAACTTGCTTTTAAATTTTTTTTCGTCATTAGTCCATTCGTTTTATTCACTTGATTTAGATAGTTTACAAATACGAAACAAGTAGTTTTAATTATTCTCATGTTGAATCATGAGTTTATACGAGACTGTTGCAATGTTCCGTAAATAATTTCCTCTGCAACTTATTCGCCCGGTTCGCCGTCTTTAAACGTTTTGTAACACGTCAGTCCAAGCGTAATTTGTGAAATGTATGGATCCCCAAACAATACTGCACCTGTCGGTAAATGTGGTATTATAACCCTTACTTTATTACCAATAACGAGCTCAGTGTGGCCAGCGATCTCACTTGCCATTAAAACATTAACTGCGTACATTATGTCGACTTCAATGGATTTTTGCTGTGTCCAGTCGCCATAAATGTTCAATCACAGCTTTTAGCGTATCGTTAACAGTATCACGTTGTAAAGAATCGGAATACGGCAATATGGCCGCATTATAAAACAGAATGACGTGAAAGTTGAACTGAACCTTGGTAATCTTATTCGTGGTAAAGAAGCAGAAATGGAAAATGTTACGATACTAATTTGTATTGATGAAGTGCCTTGTTTATTTATAAGCCGCAATTTCATCGCTGAGAATGAGAACTGTAATTAAATAAGTAGCCACTTTTATCCAGCCCTTATATTATGAATAAGGATATATATGTGTATTGTATTTTATCGCAGATAATGGAAACGATTTTAATTTTTAACCTATTTCTAGTTAGTTTAAATTGTTGTAATAGAAATCGTCTTCCCAAATTATACGTATATATTTTTTTCTATTTCTAATTAATTGTTTTAATATAAATGGGTTAAAATTTTCATTCTTTTCCTTTGTTTCTTTTTTTTCTTTATTGTTAATGTCATTACATATTTATAAACTAAAAAATATTTTTTTATATAGATGAACCAAAAAGACTATATGATCAAAATTGTTTTTGATGGAATCTTTTAGATTGAATTATATAGATTAAGTACAATTGCTTAGAAATCGGATTCCACAACGTGGGCCAGTAATGTAGTGTACAAAATTGTGTAAATATGTCTTTTTGGTTGGTTTTGTCAAACTGGATACCGGGTTAAGATTAATGGGCCACCAAATTATATGGTGGTTGCCCAACGAAATTGCGGGATGGGATTCGTATTCCCTGAGAGTTTGAAGCCATAAAAACTCGTGGAGCGTGTGGGAACCAACCAGTTATGTCCAAAAGTTTTTTTCTTCTCACTCTGTCGCAAGGAAGCGGTGATCCGATCAAATTTTTATGGCAGCAGTAATATACTTAAAGCGTGTACCCAATCAATTATGGAAATTAATTTTTTGGTCATCAATACCCAATCTAATTAGTCGATTCGTAAAATATATGGTAATGGTTCTCTAACTCTATATCTATTAATTTGGTGTAAGTTTCACATGAGTGACGTTTTATAAATAAATATGATCACAGTCATCATAAATTATAAAAGAACCACATTAACATAAGAAGCAAATTCCTTTTCTAATAATGACTAATACGGTAACGAAAATAATTGAAATGTTTGGTTGGTAAATGTAAATCTATATTTTAATATAATACAATGTCTAAAATTATAAAAATATAGAGTTCCTACAAAATTAACTACGAAAGAAATAAATTGGCCTGAATACAAATTAAAATATTTGAAGATTATTTATATTTCTAAATTTAAAGAAATGATTTGCATTTCTTTTATGATGATTCAATGATTCGTATTTTAACTGCCATAAATAGATCAAAACCGAATACTATTTAAATTATTAATTTTAATTATTTATTTATAACTGATGATGAAATAAAAATAAAACAATAACTCGGGCTGAAGTCATACTTCTTATGGGATAACCAAGAAACACGACCCCCATTTTCGAAATATGCTTTGAAATATAACCATAGGGTTTTGATGATATCACAAATACTTGGAAAATAATAGTTAAAATAAGTCATTGATTGCACAATAAGTGAGAGGAGGAGCAAAGACTTCTTCACGAGTATGCGTTGGATACGTGAACTGATCTTGACATTTGACGCGGCCTGATATTTCAATTTACATTTGAAATAGGCATGCAAGATCTAAACTATTAAATTGCTTTCTTTTGTTAATCGGATTCAATTAAATAAGTACTTAGATTTAATTATGTCTTAGTATTCGCCCATTTGAAGAACGACTATCCCTTCTCGTTACGTTACATGTTTAAGAGATCTTTAGAAATATGAAATTATTAATATTTATCGCATTATTTATAAAAGTATTGTAATGTTCTTCATTTTCGGAACGTACTGGTTTTATTGTTAATTAAACAATTGACATTATACCAATTTATAATACATGCATAAATTATCAAAGAGTAGGTAATCGTACTCTTTTTTATCAATAGACTGATATTCTAATGTAATAAAAAATATACAAACTAGAAATCAATCTCAAGGATTTCTTCATTGACGGTTCAAAACCCAGACAAATGAGAGGGTTCCGAAAGATAGAGGATTCTTTATAGATTTTTTATACGTTTTTTCTATATTTTTTTAAAATGTTAAGCTTACCATAATATTGGATAAGGCAACGTGATAAGGGAAATGGTTCATTTCTAAAACTGTATTTTTTTATTATTTCATATTTTAAGGAAAGTCTATTTTTTTTTCTTTTTAACTGTATCTTCCAAGTGATCATTACTTTAAATACGTCATATGTATGGTGTCCAAAAAATTACATTTATAGAAAATGTATAATATTAGGGGAGGCCTATGTTCAGCAGTGGATCTCTCAAGGCTGATGGATGGATTACGAGAAGTTACAGAAGGGTTAAACTTTCCATTGCCTAAAATAAACTTTTACTAAATTCAAAATAATTAAATAGCCCATACAACTGCACAATCCTAGTTCATAACACATTTATCATGGTCAAAATAACCCTATACTTGTGCCAGAGCAAACCATTTCCGGAAATTACAATCACAGAACAGAGCAATTTCAGGCGTCTCTTAAATTTTGTTCTCTATTCTCAAGTATATGTGTGTAAATTTCTAAAAGAGCTAAATTATTTATCGATTCTTTCACCGGCGATTTAAAAACTATTGTCAGGTTAAAATCCTTTACGGTATGTAGATACTTAATGTAAGTATTCTTCTTACTTCTGGCAACTTTGCTTTCGCAATTTGCAACATTATTTGAACTCTTCGATTTGAATTGAAACGTGTTAAACTGTTTCGTTCGTTGCACTACATCATTTATTTCCTAGTTTGTATTGTTAGTATTTGACTAGATCAGGCTTCACAATGGAATTGTATAAAGTTAAAATGATGTTTGTGATGAAACCGACTGCTGTTATGCTTTGTTACTTGCATACAATTTGAAATTGTTTAACTTAGTGTGTACACAGTGAATTGATTAAGATCTGTTGCACACAATTATTACCTTCGACTTATTACATTACTGTCCCGCTCCCACTGGTGTATCCGGAGCTTATGTTCGCTTGAGAAGGATTAGTCCACGGCCTACCACTTTTGACAAGTAGAGAGTAATAGAAAAAAAAACCTCAATGTTATCTTTTGCCGTTTATCTTTCTATAGATATGAATGCGGAAGAAGATTCCAATTAATAACAATAAATTTAACACAAATAAAAGCGATACATTAGAAACGCTCTAGCGACATATTACGTAAAGAAACTTTTTTATAAATTGTTAATTACCTGGATAATTAGAGAATACTACTCAATAAAGATCTTGTTAGGTACAAGATCTTTATTGAGTAGTAAATAATTATTATAAAAGTGACATATTATTTTATGAGTTAGTCATATTTTATATGCATGACCTCTTACGCCATCTATGGTGGCATAAACACTTCACAACAAACTGTAGTCTTCACAATACGAAGCTCGGCATGTAGTTTATAAATTTTTCGCTAGATGGCACTTTATTCAAAAATTCATAAATTATTTATGTGTTACTTTACCATAATTTTAAGTTTATAGCTGGAATAAAAATTTACAAGTTCTTTTTAACTTCAATAAAAAGGAATTATAAAAAATGGGTACTTGTTCGGATTTATGTTCCCTCCTGGCTGGAATTTTCACCTCACAATAACTCTGTTGACAGCCTTTATTTCGTAACTGTGTGTAAGTAAATTGAAATAGACTCCATTATTTAGTTTATAAGATTCAGTTTCTGAAGTTTATGAAATATTAAACGATTACCTACAGGAAAATATCCTGAAGAAATATACAACATAATAATATATTTATAATTCCTGAAAAAATACTTGCGAACTCTAAAAAAATGTATCAAAAGTGTATAAAGTCTACCAATCCGCACTTGGCCAGCCATA
>DWNK01000214.1:0-13160 GCA_018250315.1 Hyalothyrus neleus pemphigargyra | reverse complement strand
AATATTATTTTTAATACAAGCGGTTTAATTGTTTAATAGCCATCCAACAATCTACACTTTGCTTTACAAATATTTAATCTGACTAAGCCCATTGTAAATTATTCTGAAGTGTGAAATACATAATATCATTTTATTTTTTATAACAATTGTCATTGTAGGCCACTACAAAAAAAAGAAAAGCTTATGCAGTCATTATAGTTTTTCTTTGAGTTTGAGTTATTATTTTGTTATCTAATATATACTTATGTCAAAATTTTGTTAGTCAAAGACAAGTTCACTCATTACACGTACAGTTTAAAATAAACGCTCATAATAATGTTTCAATATATGACTCGATTGACCATCATGCACTGCGACAAGAATTTCATAAAAACACATTACAATATAAATTAATGTGATCCAAACAAATCTAAATATTGTATGATAACAAATTCAATAACGACGCACCGTTGAATATTCATAAGAAGTTAATTTCACATAATATTAGTGAGTATATGCATATTTTCACCTTATTCGTTACCATAATATTACCATAAAGTTACCATTATTAAAAACTAATTAAGTGTAAACTGTCTTCACACACTATGGTTTCTAATTTACTAATTTAACTTAAAGTTATAAAAAAAATTTGTTTATAAAAAATAATATATTCAAATCGAATTAGTTAACTGGATTATCCCATCTTCCCTCCCTTTATTTGTACTAATATTATAAACGTAGCATTTTCTGTGTGTTTATTATTTAATTACACAAAATTACTGAATTAATCTGGATGTCATTTTTAATTGATTAGTTATATCTATATATAGCACTATCATATTTTTTTCTAATAAAAGGTGTGGGATATTTTAATCGCTGAAACAATGGAAGAACGAACAACAAACATAATTTCGAGTTTATTGTATTAGTAGTAACATTTTCAATGGTCATGTGAAGAAGGTGAAATCAAGAAGAATTCTTAATTTATTTTTGTTGTGTCTTATGTAATACTAGCTATGCCTGCAACTAAGCTCACGTGAGCTTTGGAATGTAATGTTGTTTAATTATATTAATAGTATCTAACTGTATTTTCCTTTGGAAATAAAATTTTCTTATCAACTTACATACACACACGAAAACATACATACATACACGAACACACACATACACACACACACATACACAAATGACTCTTTGCACGCACACCTTAAATAAACACTTAATTTTATTATATGACTACTAGTGTAATCTGTTTCTGGCCATAGCATTTAAGTTTACTATGTATTCATTACTATAATTGTGTAAACGCTGTTGGATTACCGAATAAATAAATAAAACATTACAATATCACCATTACGTATCTAATTGTCGAGATTAAGGTCCACAACAGGACCGCTAATTAGTGTCGATGTTCTATTGTGTGGCTTGTTGATGTTAATTGGTTGATTGCTTACATTGCATGAAAGTCTAGATTTAGAAACTTGGCTTCTATAAAATAATTGACGTATACTCGTATGTATATTTTTCTCTTAAAATTTCTTAGTGACTTGAAGATGGACTTGTTTTCTACAGAATCCTACAAGCGTAGATGTTCTAAGGTCGTAGTGACCAGTAACCATCAAGTGATCTGCATGTTCATTGCGTGGGATTCTTTATTTAAACGACACAATTTTTTATACTGCGTTAGACGCAGGAGTAATTATTAGCGCGAGCCTACTACACTTTACTGGTTTTTATTATTTGTAGTTTGATTTAAAATTAATTACAAACGTATGTGTAAACAATTATAAACGTATTTTCCTTAAAAATAAAGCAAAAAACGCCTCAAAACTAAAAACACGTTGGTTGTGTTAACCTTACCTGTTAACTTTTTACGTTGCTATAATTACGGTTAAAAGTTACAGCCCTATGACAGATGGACGGACAGATAATGGGGGCTTAGTAATAGAGTTTGCAACTATTGAAACGGAACTGTAAGAAAGGAAATAAAAATTTTAATAGTGTCATATTTATAAGTATCTTAAGCTTTTACCAAAAGCCAAACATGAAATATATAAATAAATTATTAATTAATTATTATTCTTAAATTAAGCCCTATTTCAATAAGTCCAATCATATGTAATGCATAAAATATTATAACATCACCGTAAGATAATTTATTTAAAACTAAATCTGTAGTTGGTATCAATCCCCTCATATACTTAAGACATTATACTTAAAACTAATATGACTCTACTTGTTTGCAGGTCTTACAAGACATCAAGGTAAATATGGCAAATTAGTGATTCTCGCATATTTATCACACTAGCATTTTACCTTAATTTTTAGTTGCCTTTTTCGTTATTTTGCCTCATTTTTGCACTTACCGGCTTATCTTTTCTGTTGCATTTATTATTTTTTTAAGCTCTTTAATCCCTTTTTGTATAATAGCTTTGTTGTTTGATGTGAATTTATTCTTTTTCTCTACTAAGCATGCATTTTGCCTAATGTTAAGTTGTCACTGCCGCTAAAAATACTGCACCACCTAAACTAGCTGAAGTCGTTCACGGAAGTATTTAGGTGGGTTGACTCGTCAAAGTGTTGACTCGTGTGACAGAACTGGTGTGGCGGTAGTGCCGCCGCCGTCGTTTAAGAGCCGGCACGAAACTTGATGCACTAGATGGCCAAATTTATGCCCAATAGGCAACAACCATCAACAATTGAGCCCAATAGACGGCGATCGTGGAACTGGATCGAACTGGCGACCTGGATCGAACTGGCGAATCAATATCTTGGGCAGAAGTAGTAGCGCGGTCGATGTCAAAACAGTTAAATCATAACGTTACTATAAAAATCCTCGTGTATAAAGGGCCTAAGTTTCGTATTTCCTAATGAGCCCTTTGATCGTCGCGTTTAATCTAATTACACGAAGGTCGGAGCGACGGAGCGTTTTATTAATAGCGATTTCTATATCTTTTATCACTTTGATATTTTATTAAGGTAGCCTCACGGCTCTATCTGTGACTGATTAAAATTATTTGAACAAATTATAATATTAAAATCATCTATGAATTATGAAACTATGAATTATTAATGCGTGCGTAATTAACACGGGATTTTATAAAGATGCAAATTTAAAAATAATTTTAAAAAGGGACTCCCGTGACAAAAACCACATATTTTAACCACTCGCTTTATAACCACTATTGATGATACAACACTTTAACATTGTAACGGGCGACCCCGGCAAAAGTACAATATTAAAGTAACTTTTGTTGATTACTTTTCCGATAACAACTGCAATATAAATTACGAACTGTCACCCACAATGATAGAGCTTCATAAACATTTCAAACTAATGCGCTTTAGTGACAGAAATACCACTGTACGTGTATTTTTAGACCACTACAGTGGGCGTCAATTAAATTCATAAGTTCCGTTACTAATGGATCATAAATTATGTATCATAATACCTGGAGAGTAACTAGAAATCTCGATATTTTTAAAACCTGGGGCACTACTCCGGATGTACAAACTCGAAGATTCGGCCAAAGATTCGGCGACATACAACAATAATGACCGATATTAGACACCTGACATTATAGAGCCTATGTGATTTGCAACCCGCAACATTTAAAAATGCAAAGAGCAACTGGTCCACATGTTTTCTGTAGTTTCGTATCTGTCAAACAAAGTGTATCATCACTTTAAAACAGATGCTCGTTCGCCAAGGAATAAATGCGAAATGCCCAAAATACCGTCCCCAGCTGTGGGAATATGGGTTGCAACCAAGATATGTACAATTACTAAGACATATCGCATCGCGAAGGTTCGATACGGCGGGAGGGGGCGCGGTCGATGGGTCGACGACCCCGGCTGTATTTCGATGCCACCCCGCCTTCCACTTATTTATTTATTAAAATTTCGTACTTATCCCACGTCTATGTAAGGCCATCTCGTTTATAGATGTAAATAAAAAATAAGATCGGCTTGAATTAGTCACTGGACGCGGCAATAAACTGGAAGCACTTTGCTCTCACTCATCTTTTCAGTTATTTTTACAATCCCACTACTTATAAAGGGTTAGAGTCAAATCGACAACGTTGACCAAATAACCGCTGGGCATGGATATTCTCGTAGAATAAGAAAAGTTAGGAAAAATCTTATAGACCATCGCCAAAGACGCTATAATAAAGAAATAGAAAAAAAAAAGTAATTACTTTTCACTCCTAATCTTGTATACATTTTATGGCACACGGCTGAGCTAGGGTCTCGTCCCACATTTGGGGAATACCTGAAGTATACTCCACGTTGCTCCAGTAAGAATTAGTAAGAATCAGTCCTGATTTTAACAATACGATTCTAAAATCTCGTGACCTTATTAGTGATATTGTTGAACAAACAATGAATGTACTTGAACAAGAAAACTGTAGAAGTGTAGTTCTCCTTAATAAGCCTCCGACAACAGCTTCTAGGCTTATGAGTCTTGTGACGTCACTCGAAACAGATGCCAAACTTAATTTCAATTAGGAAACTTACACCGCTTTACTTTCGGACTTTTCTCCCAGAACGCCCTTTATGCTGATGAAATTTCTGGTTCAAACCTTCTATTTCTTGCCCCTCTTTGTCGGAATTGTGCTTCTAATTGCATCGTAATTAAAATAAAGTAATTTAAGTGTAATTGTGTTGACCAATGCTGATTTAGTGTATTGTTTGCAAAGCATACAAATTAGATTAATGATAATAGATAAATGGTGTAATGTTATAACGTATATGAACATTAAATAAGCTACTTGATTTTAAGAAGTCGATATTGTCCATTTTTTAAGCCAAAGGAAGAGGGCGGCGTGATACCTGATGGTAAGTAATCACCGGCGGCTATGAATATTTGCAACACCAGGAAAGTCGCTAATGCTCTCCGGCTTTGAAGGGGAAAAAGAAGGGATGGGATAGGATGAAGGAAGGACAGAGAGAGTGGGAAGAGAGAAGCTCTGGCTCGCACTACCGGAACACGACAAGCCCCTATTGACTCACTCCTACCTGAGGATGATCTTTAGCCAGTCAGGTCACACGATGGAACCTTACCATCAGAAGTTCCGATGGACTTCGGTCACTTACTTGCAATAGAATAGTCAAACCTGGAGACGATGACTCTTCTGTTGCTACTCTTTACTTTCGTCGCAACCTCCAAGGGCTAGGATAAGGCTATCATTTCCTGCCGAAAGGCATTGCAGCCAAATTTCATTCAGACCAAAATGGAGTCGTGTTATTATTGCAGGAGATGTAGAATCAATTAAATGATTTCCATTTTCAGAAATCATCTGTTTATCATTTGTGCTAATATTATAATAACAAATACTGAAACATAGAAATAATGTTGAGACACCTAATATTTCAGAAAGATATTTGACACATATTAACACGAGTAAAATAGAAAAATAGCAGATTCATAAAAACAGTATTTCAATAGTTACGCCAAAGACATTTTATATTATAATGTCTTTGAGTTACGTTTTCACGCCTTACGTACTTCATCAATGATCATGAAATTTTGTACACACATTTTCAGTGGTAAAGAAAAAAACACGAGTACGTTTGATCCAAAAATAAGTTTTAAAAGGCAAATAAACTTTTTGAAGCTCCAGCTTAGATCTTAGAAGCAGCAAAATTTATAACCGACTTCGAGAAGGACGTTTTTTCTATTTGTAGTTTATTATAAATGTCTGCTTGCTGCGGTGTTTTTAACAGACTTCGAAAAATGAAAAGGTTCTATGTTCGGCTGTATCTTTTTAACACCCTCTTTTTGCCGGTTACTGAACGTAGCTTGTATAATTCAAATAAAAAGACACATAAATATATAAACAAATAATAAGACAAACTAATACAAGGAAAAAAAACAATCAGACCTTTCCTCATTTAAATTATAATAGAATAATGATGCGATATTCGCAAATCGTTTCACGCTTCTGATGAAGCGAGTCCTCGAAGCTCAAATTAAGCTAAATGTCAGATCAGGCAAAATAAGATGTTGACGATAATGAACACTTGAAGTTCTTTTTCGCTTTTTGTCGGTTTCGTGTAATCTCTGTACTTAATGCAAATTAAAACTTTGCTCAGTAAACAGCCTCCGGTAGGCAATTTTAAGAGCCGATTTAACATTTTTAATGCGTTCCAGAATGTTCGTGAAATAAAATGTTTAGATTATAGGCGCTTGCGAATTCTTCGGCCTGTTACAATGTTGTGGAGTTCCAAAAAAATATTTTTTAATAAATGTCTTTGGTTTTCAATTTCGATGATAATCATCAAACAGGTTGGTTTCGTAGTCTAGCCAAAGTTTCTCAGGGTGAATGTGTCATACAGATTCCTTCTCGTAAAGATAACTTGACAGATTCAGGCCTTTCAAAGTACAAAAATAAAATCGGGCAAGTGCGAGTCGTTATAGCAGTCGTAGAGTTCCGTACCACCGTATAATATTTAGCACTACAAGATCGAGCAAAAAACGTGAAAAACCACGTCTTGTATGGGGACTCCTTTTTTCTTATTTTATTTCGTTTTTATTACTTGTTGGGTTAGCGGCCATAGTAACACCCTGTACAAATTTGAAGTAGGTATCTTAATTTGATCGCGAGCGGAATCGCGAACCAAAACTAGTCTTAAATAACTAGAAAAACAAAGAAATGACATCAGTACATCGAAGACAGCATGTAACGTCGTTTCTCCTCCCCAACTAATAAAGCATTGATGGCCAACGCATACTCGGACATCTTTGGGGAGAAATTATGTCTTGGGGGTTGTTTTACGATCCATTTCATTTCACAACCGGCGTGCAGCTGGGGTGCGAATGAATCAAACTGGAAGTGTTATTGATGCATGTGGTCTGATATTGTAAGTGTTGATGTTTGTTCGCCGTTGTTTTCAACTCAATTCAGGGCACAGTACCCTTAGTATGAGTTGCAATCAAAATGCTCGATACGTTATTTCGTATCGATTCTTGATTCCGCCTTTTCTATTGGCTGACAGAGCCATCGACTCGATGAACGAGACGCCGTCAGCCAGTCGAAGAGTACGGAGTTTCGTTTTCGATATCGAGTGATCTTTTTTTAAAACGTGCAAAACTTGCACTAAGAGCACAGAAAGTCGGTAACACTAATGAAAGGTGTTCAAAATTCTTCAAGGGAAGCAACGTATTCTAAAGGTAGGTAGCAGTATTTCATCCGCGTTTGCACCGACCTTCACTTATTTCTTTTAGCAGCACTGTTAGCATTGTTGTTTTGGTTTAAAGACTTACTCGTGGTAAGCTCCCATCGTGTGAGCTGACAGCCTCAGGCCGGAGTCTACCGTCAATAGCGACTTGTCGTGTTCCGGTAGTGCGCCAGAGTCTCTTTTTCCACCCTTCCCATCCTTTCCATTTCATACCATCCCTTTTCCTTTTAAAGCCGGCGAGCATTGGCGACTCCTCTGGTGTTGCAAATGTTCTTAGGCGGCGATGACTCCTCTGCCGATGATGATCGCCTGCCTCTTCGTTTGGCTGAGGCATAAAAAAAGACTGTCCATCTCATAAAGGCTTCCTATCTTAGTTCTACAACTAGTTAAGCAAGACGTTTTGAGCGTTATTGATGTGATAATTCAGATGAGGTTTGTTCATATCATGTTAACAGTGCCGGCATAGCATAATTATTAAATATAGAGCTTTTTAAACGCTTTTCAAAATAATCGAGAAATACATAATAAAATCTTAAAAAAATAAAAAAAAACACAGGGACGATCGTCTCTACATATTAAGCTACGCATTCTAAAACGTTTCAATTCATGCGATAATTTATACACTTTTCTATGAAACAGATTCAGATCTGTTTGCATGTTATTTTTAATAAACTTCGAAATGTGCAACCTAATTTATGTATGATTATAATCCCTAACGGGCATATATAATTGTGACGTTGCTGAGGTGCAAATAAATAAATTGAATTGAAACTTTGTAAGTTGATTCGTGTCATTGATGCAGTCACCAATGAACCAGACCTCACACTCCTAAACAAGAAAGAAAGAGCCATCTGAACTGAATAACGAACTGTGCCACCGTTGCAAATACAGAAAAAATATTTTTTCCTTCATGAAATGAAAAATAAAAATCAGAAGTATCATTTCATACTAGGGCACGTTTTCTAAAACATTTCTAACGCATTCAATATTCTATTTACTTTTTCATCAAGAGTAGTCTGAATACATGTTATTTTTTATCCTGCCCAAGGTGTAATTTGTGCGAGTGAACCCCTCATTCAGGCGTAGAAATGCAGCAAAAAACCAACCTACCCAGCCACCGTGTCCAATTTGAACTAGTGAAAAATGAACCTTTATTATCCTTACTAAATTATTGTAGGACCGCCCCTACCATTGTCAGTTAAAGCGATGTGCCGTGAGTTGAAAGCGAGTTTCTTCTTGTTCAGTGAAAGGTATTGTTGTTTCCTGCGATGTAGTCCTTTTACATCAAAACTTAAATGTTAATTGAATGTTTAGTTAAATTTAGACTTAGTTGAAATTATATAATCAATTAACTTTTTATAAAAGTGTTTTTATTCAACTGCACTTAGTTAATACTAACAGTATCACAAGTTATTTTTCGGAAATAAATGCTATAAGTTATGTGAATTGTGTCAAGTGTATTATTTCATTTCTTCGATTTCTCGAAAGACTGTATATGGTACAAATGTTAAATTTATATATCATCACAGATTGGTAAGTGAATTGTTGCGAATGCCAAACAGTACAGAATTAAAGGTTTGTGATTATTTTATTAAATGAGGCTAAACATATTTTAAAAATGCCCGGCACCTTGTGAGAGGTTGCGGGGTATGAGGAAAAAACGAAACTTTTTGTTAGTCTTCATGCGCATATTAATAGCATAGCATTCGTCGTTTCGGATAACTCTTACCATGACATCCATTCCGGGGATCTTAGTTGGGACGATTCGAGCTCTCTTGCCGCCTCGGACCCATTGACAATAGGCAGGACCACTGTACCATTGTTCTATTTTGTCTTAGGCTACAGGGACAAAATGTTTGTAATTACCTTTGTTACTATCTTTAACTAAAATCATCGGAATAATTATACTGTAATGCCACACGGATGTCGATATCGTGCTAAATTCAAGATCTTGATAGACACTTATCTGGCACTATCTACATCATTATGTCGGTACGAGTTATTATCGTTGAACGAATGATGTAATTAGGATAGACTGTCATGTCTTTACACGTCTTCCACATCATTGGGGTCGGACGACATTCTTAATAGACTCGCTTATAGGGTGGCCAGTGTTGTGTTTTTAACATAATGTGACAGTTTTCACATTGTGGACGTCTGTTAATGAAACTTTCCCTCGACGGTCTATCAGACTATCTCGATACTTTCTGGTAACTTGAAATATAGTACTTTTATGATGACATTCTTGTGTTTAATGATGCTATGTCAATATCGCGCTAGTACGAAGAATGACTTGCTCGCACTTTTTATGAATTTTAGAAAATGACGAAAATTTCTAAAACTACGAGATAATTAAACGAGATATCGCTGGTACCTTCGTAATATTGTTGCCTATTTGTTAGTTGCCTATTGTTTTATTACGAAATAGGCTTTTTTAACTACAAAACATACATGTGGTCATATTAAACATAGTCAAAAGTTTAAGTTCAGGTCTGCATCTATCGGGTAGGTCATCCAAAATTCTCTTGCAGATTGAAGTATACTCACGACTCCTGGTTAAAAACATTCTAAATAAGTTATGAAAAATCTATGGTGTATAGTATATCTATGGTATACTCTTCGTTTGGCCCTTACGTTCAAATGGTAGGGGTGTCGCGGGGGCCAGACGTCGTAACTTTACGATTTCAACTTTACTGCAGTCGCCCTGCAACGGTGGGGAAAAAATAAATTGGAAACCTCGCCCTCTGATAGTAGGAGCATTTTATGAGCCCACGAGTGTAACAGCGGCCGATACGTGTAATGTGGACTGCCCTTAATTATATGGACGGTCGAGGCGGAGATTTTATAGAAATAATGCCGTAGTCTCCTTTTTGTAACGAATTAACAGCAGGAATGTTGTCCACCTGGCTTTAATAGTGATTACTGCAACGCAGAAGTAGTCTTTTTATGTAATTGAAGGAGCATAGCAACGAAATCTACTCTAATAAAAGTCAAGAGGGCACTTACTTAACATCAAAATTGTTTTGCTTCTTGAATTTTATGAAAAGGATTCCGAAAATAAATGTTTTGATAGTATTGAAAATTTTGATAGTATTAGGCTGGTGGTAAGGTCCCATCGTGTGACTGGCTAGTGACCACCCTCACAACGGAGTGTGCCGTCAGTAGCTTGTCGTTTGATAGACCTTCCGTCCTTCACATCTCATCCTCTTTCCCTTCAAACCTGGCGAGCATTGGCGACAGCAGTGACCACTTACCATCAGGTATCTCGCCTTCCTGACATGCCTAACCAATCACATTTATAACAATTTTATTGGCCTTACAAATAAATGAACAAAACCTGACGTGTCCTGCCACCTGCCGACAGCTTTCAACGGTTTTAAATATTTGAATAACAACCGAACCGACGTTTAATGACATTTGGAGATTGATCACGCTCGTGTACAGTCGTATAAGAAACTGTCAAGTGAATAATGCCTTTAATATTCACTCTAACATAAAAACAAAAGATTTATTTATGACCATTTAATAATAAACAATCATAAATATTTTAAAATCCGTAACAATGTGAGATATTGTAGACCTCATTTGGCCTCCTTTGCTCTCTGTTGTCCTGCACTTCTTATACACTTGAACGTCCAGTTGCGCAAAAATTAATCCGCGATAAGAATTACGCGCGATGCGTTACTAAAAATTGAATTACTTTATGACTGTTCATAAAAATATAACTATAAGTAAACAGATAATAATATATACCAAATAAGTAATCAGGATTATTTGTTAACTGTACATAAAACATTTGACAAAATTAGGTACCTATTTTAGTGTCGTTGTCTCCTTTTGAATTCGTTCTAATTATAAAGTAGTTAAGCTCGTGTATACCTCCTATAAATACATATAATATATACTAATAAGCACATTTGGCCAGGGCCATCAAGATCGTAATAAAATATACCGCCCTAAGCTTTAATAAGCGCTATTAATTTTATGGGGGTCTTAAAACGAATTCTGCTACAATTTGGTTGTAAAGTTGCCTTTAGATGTGGTGTGGGGAGTTCAATAATGTAACTTGTATACATATTTTCCCACGTATCTAAACAATGTCTCTTTTATGTACGGAAGCGGCGCAGACGTAGATGAGTATCTTTTATTACTATCAAATAGATAGATATCTTCTTGATTTCAAATTTTAGTTTTTACACGTCTGCTTAAAATTGGACGTTGTGCTCGTTTCTAAGTGATTTATTTATTTATTTATGTACAAAAAAAATTTTAAGCTAAATTAAAAATGGAATGTACAAAGGATGATTTGATGTACATGTGATTTTGCATTAATTATTTGGTACTGTAAAAATATTGTTGTTATTTTATGTGTATAATGTATAACTCGTTAATAAGCTGAATAAATAAATAAAATAATAAGCTTTTTGAAATGCCTTGTCTGCTAAATAGGTAACTAATTTTGAAGATTCATTACACATGTGGACAGTAGCCTTACCTAAAGTCAAGAACAGATAAAGACAGATAAGATCATCGTGAGTTCCCTCTTCCCACCCTTCTCATCCTGTTGCGGTGCACGCTGACGTTTGTGGGTTTTCTTGAGGGGGTTTGACACGCATCATAAATCTCGTCTTTTTCTTCCAAGCCGTAGCATTAGCGACTCCTCTGGTTTTGTTAGTGGCATCGGTGACTACTAATTTTGGACATCTACACCTAGTCCCATGTAGAACAGTAGTTCTACTCGAAGTAGATAACAGATAAAGAAAGATAAGACTGTCTCATCGTGAAATGAAGACCTGATAATATTTACATACCAGTTTCCGCCCAAGGCTTCGCCCGCATGAACCAGATGATTTTGGCTATTTACACCTCATAGGGTTTTGAAAAAAAAAGTAGCCTATGTTCATGGTCATACTTTTAACTATCTCATATTCAATTTCATTACATTCGGTCCGGTAGTTTGGCCGTGAAAGCGTAATAACAGATAGACAGACAGAGTTACTTTCACATTTATAATATTAGTATGATTGTAATCACATTTTTCCACCGATATGCAAGAATTGCCGGAAATGGTTGTGGTGTTGGTACTTGTCGAAACACCACTTGGCATAAATATTGTAAACATCCATACCTACCAACCATAGCTATACTGAATAACACATCCCAATGGTCACTATGACGAAGGTTGTAGATAAGAAAAACGAAATGAATTTGACGTGCATCAAAAACATACAAAAATGTGGAATTTGTTAAAAAACTTGAAAGCACAAAAAATTTAATTATTATTAAAAGCTGAACTATTTAATCAAGAAATACAATCGAGTTCAAACAGAATGGTAGCTAAACAAATTATGAAATCCGATCCTTAGTGTACAAAGCGATCCATCAAATCTCTGACAGATGGGAAAAAGTCCTTTTGTAAGAACTCGGATGCAATGAACTCTTTCGGTTTTTGTACTAATAAAGGTTTTTTTATTAATATTTGGATTAGAAAAGGTAGATAGACATCCGGTTCGTCATCTTCGAGTATCTCCTCTGTACGTTAGTAAAATGGTTTAAGTGAATTGTCACAATTCAAACGATAAGTTGGTGTACGTTATAGATCATACAGACTATTGATGGCCAATGAATATTAATTCTCATACAAACGCAACTCACTAACGCGGGCAAGGTGAGGTAAAAATCCACGCTTGTTATTGGTCGTCATATAATCGACCAATCAAAGCGTGGCATATACCTGCACTATCCCTAGTAATAACCATGACAATCAATTGAAGCAGTGTTTTTAAACTACTATTTGACGTGCGAGGGGAAGTGCTATGAGCAGTCAATAGGTTTCATAGTCTTCGGTGTACGTGTCGCACTACTGAATTAGTGTTTGTATCATGTAGCAGACGCGGTCCCAGGGGGTGGGTCACATGATGACCCACCCAAAATCTTACAAGTCGAACTAATAACTCCACTAAAAACTACTTGTGGATATGTAGATACAGATTTAATTT
>DWNK01000213.1:0-13169 GCA_018250315.1 Hyalothyrus neleus pemphigargyra | reverse complement strand
GTCATGTCTCGTCCATCCGAAAGGCGAACACGACTGTATGATGGATTTGGATCGATTAGCTCCACTTCTTCAAGGAGTTGATCATACTTCGATCTGAGTACTGGGTTTCGGTGAAATACTTTATTTCCAGTGCGTATTCAGGAGGCAAAACTTTTTCCAGAAGAAGTGCGCCTTGCAAAGGTGAACATCCTTTGATGAGGAGTTTCGTTAGTAGACGTGCAGAATAGCGATGTTATGTTATGCAAAACAAACTATCAGTCTGTAATGGTCATATTTTTGGATCTTAGTGCGAGACGTATAGTCTGCCGTTAAACGTTCAATTTGTCCATTTCTTCTAGGATTGTAAGGAGCAGAATAACTTATATATATAAATGTTGTTGAGAAATTGTTCTAATTCCGTGGATACGAATCCAGTGCCCCTATCTATGTAATAATGTAAGAGGGCATTCCAAAAATCGAAAATAAATCTGTCTAGCAATTTATAATTATTTTACTACTCATATCTGAGCATAAGCAAACGGGAATCTTGAATATTCATCCACAATTGTTAACAGATACTTTGTATTAGTTCTGGAAGGTAAAGGACCTTTAAAATCTAGTGCCAATCTTTCTTACGCAGAAGTCGCCTTTGTTAGTGTTCCCGTGTATTTTATTAACTTAGGTTTAATTTCTGCACAAACTCTATATGAGGATACAACTCTTTTAATATCATCCGAAGAAAATGCAAAATTTTTTTGTCGTACAAGTGTGTGAGGCGAGTTACGCCTGGGTGAGATAGATAATCATGCAGAGTGTGTAATTGATTTTCTCCGATCCCGGTCGATATGTTATATCAAAATTATAATTTGATAATTTTATTTTACTTGCATGGTTACGTAGCATGTAGGCTACCGACTTTTGGTCAGTTATAAGGTAAAGGCGACGACCAAAAAGATAATGCCTCCATTTCTTAACACTTTCAATAATTGCACAAGCTTCCTTCTCAATAATAGGATACTTTTTCTCACTATCATTTAGAGATCTGGAGAAAAATGCCACTGGTCTTCCATTTTGCGTAAGAGAGGCTGCAATCGACATATCAGAAGCATCAGTCTCGACAGTGAATGGTATATTCTGATCAATTGCAGCTAATGACGAATTTGATATAATTTGTTTAAGATTTTGAAATGCACATTTCTGATACTCATTTAAAGGAAATCGTTCGGTTATAACGAGTGGATGTAATTTATAAGAAAAGTCTGGTATCCATTTAGAGTAATGTGCAAATAAGCCTATGGCACGTTTAAGAGAGGCCGAGTCACGAGAAATTGGCATATCTAATAATGCTTTAAGTCTTTCCGGATCTGGTTTTACTACACCATCAGCAATATTGTAGCCAAGAATGTTAATATTCTTCTTTGAAAACACACATTTATCTTTGTTTATAGTCAAAGAATATGTTTCAACTAAATCCATGAAATCCTTAAGTCTCTTATCATGATCCGCTTGATCCATTCCGCATATAGTAATATCATCTAGATATGGAAAGACACCTTCTAATTTCGATTTGACAATAATATTGTCAATTGCTCGTTGGAAACAAGCCACACCATTAGTTACACCAAACGGAATACGACGGAATTGATATAAATTTCCACATGCTTCGAATGCCGTAAGGGGTTTATTACTTTCCATGATGGGGACTTGATGATAAGCAGATTTAAGGTCTATTTTTGAAAAGAATCTATATTTTGATATATTATTTGCTACCTCTTCTATATTTGGTAGAGGATAAGCATCCAGTTGTGTAAATTTGTTGACTGTTTGTGAATAATCTATACACATTCTTTTTTTGTGATGAGCTCCAGACGTCACAATCACCTGAGCTCTCCATGGAGAATTGCTTTCTTCTATGATGCCATCAATCAACAATTGCTGGACTTGAGTTTTTATGAAAACCTGATCATCTGAACCGTATCTTCTAGATTTTACGGCTAACGGTCTACAATCAGGCGATAAATGAGGAAAAAGATTAACAGGTTCCATTTTTGCTTCTTTAAGAACTGCAATACGCAGGGCTGGTTTAGGACCGTTAAATTTAATTTCTATCGAGGAGCATTGTCCTAAAATATCATGACCCAATATAACATCTGTGCACAAATTTTTCATAATCCGCAAAGGTGAAGAAAAAGATTCATTGTATATTTCGATAGAAGCGTTGCATACAGATTTAATGTCAAAACGAAAAGATGAGTTTGCCATTGAAACAGCTTGAGACCATGGTTGAGTAGGAAAATTATTACGTTTAACTATATCCTCATTTATGAAACTCGCCGTACTCCCAGTGTCGATTAGAGCTTTTAGTGGCAAACCATTGATTTTAACTGACACCGTGCATTTCTTTAGGCCTAGTGAAGCCGATATTAAGCATGATGCTGTTTCTTCAGTGTCATCCGTAGTAGCGACGGGAGTCAAGCTTTTGCAAGCTTTAGCGAAATGGCCTAGTTTGCCACATTTTAAACATGTGCTATTCGAAGCTGGGCAAAATCGACGCAAATGATAGGAATCTCCGCAAAAATAGCATTTGCTTGATTTTTTACTTTCACGGAGTTCTTGATGATCGCTTTGCTTGATGTTGTTTCGAACAGGATTATTCACAGCAACCACATGAGGACATGAAAAATGCTCTGACTGTATTTGGGCTGACTCAAGAGCACGGGCTTTTTCATAAGCTTCGTCTAGACTTAATGTGAGATTTTCTAATAACCTTTGTCTGATAAATGATGAAGATATACCGGCAATGAAGGCTCCACGTATAGTCTCTTTTTCATTTTCTTCTGCCGAAACAGATTTGAAGTTACATTCTTTAGCTAATAGTTTGAGAGCTTGCATAAATTGATCTATAGTTTCTCCACCTTGTTGACTTCTAGTTGAAAGTTTGTGACGTACAAATATTTCACTTTTAGGTTTTACATATATCGATTGTAATGTAGATAAGGCTGAAGCATAAGTATGGCACGATGAAATATATTGGTACACATCTGGTGAGATATGATTTAATAAAAGCCTCAATTTTATTGTATCTGACAGTTTCATTTTAGATTCTGAACTTACTTCTGATTCTTCGAGAAAATTTTCGAATGTTCTAATCCAGTGTGTCCATTGTGTCGACGCATTTTGCGACGTGGCAGGATCGATATCAAACTTATCTGGTTTTAAAAAGCGATACATGTTATTTATATTTTATTCATAGGTGTTTCTGTACAATAAATTGTAATAAAATAGACCCGTAAGTGTAGGCTTTATTGTACAGAAAACTCACGACAGAATATTGACACTACATGACATGATGTATTATAATTAACTCTTTTAATTATAGCTGGCCATTTCATCACATACATAATGTAATATAATTGTAAGATCGAGGATGTTGGTTAGCCTAACTGTTCACTAATCACTGAACCAATCAGCCAGTTTAGTCATCTATAATATAAAATATGGCATTCGTCATACAGTTACTTTTTAGTCTCACATATTCCATCGTCAAATAATTCTAGACAAAATAAAAACTTCTCAAGTTATTAAGTTAGGAACACATCTGCCTACGCACTTTTTCCAAATGTGTAATTTCCTTACAGTTACTACTACTTACTACTACTACTACAGTTAGCCTTTACAGCATCACCGGATTTTTCGTGGAAAGCCTAGGAAGGGTTCAAGTCGGGACAGAGGACTATTATGTGGGAAGGTTAGGATTTGCGATTACGGTACGTGGTCGTTCTTTCGCTGCCCAGCAGAACTAGGGGGTTTGCGGCGCATTTACATCTACGCATGACCCTAGATAGGACTTACGAATATATCCTTTTTATCAGTCGTGATCCATCTATATTTGAATTTTCATCCACATCCATACCAACTACATAAAAATCGAAACAATCGTAATCTCAACTAAACTTTTATCTTTATAAAATTAACTCATTAATTTCATGTGATTGGCATACAGCTTTTAGAGCAATATAAACAGATGGTACGTTATTATTTAATTGTAAATCGATGATGACAAAACAGTACCGGGTTATGCTTGCGTTAAAAATTAACGCGCCTTAACGCCATGCTTTAACCCGGTTGTTTTGACAACGTCATCGAACTGTCGTTAGGTTCAGGGCTGTAAATGTTACTGTAATTTTTTATGAAAATGAAGTATCAAACTTGCATACAAACAACCTAATGTACCAATTCAATGTTGTCGTAAATTATAATTTCCGTTTAAGATTAAAAAATATACTATGTTATTTGTAGTTACCAAATAATCTGATGTCAAATTTTCTGTCTGCACCCAAACTAGAACAACTCGAAATACAATATTAAACTCGAATTGAAGTCGATCATACGTGGGGACTAACACTAGTCATAAAACATAAATAGATGTAACAAAATGCCATTTTTTGGTTATCACCAATAAGCATCTTTAGTCGTGTGAGCCATCGTGTGACTTAACTGGCTAGCGACACCAGTCTAGTCAGAGTCTACTATCAATAACGACTAATCCACGTTCCGCTAGTGCGTCTAAGAACCAAAATCCTTCATCCCAACTTTTCCATAATGATGCAGTGCCACTGTCACCATATCCTCAGAACCGGTTCGTTAGGCTTATACATAAATTGGAACATTGGTGATGTGGTTATGAGATCTCCGTAGTCATCTTATATTATAAAAAATAGAGAAACACCAAGCGACAACCATAACCTTCCACCGAAAACTCTGATACAGTTTCTCCACGTATTTTATCACTATAAAGCTTAACGACACGTCGCGATACGATACGCGATCTCGTTTAGTATTGGACCAAAGAATTTGTTAATTGCTCAACGGTAATTTTGATTGCTAATAAACCGAAATCGGTGCGAACCGTTTTGTTTCTGGGTTAACTGCGAGATGGTTCGAAAATATTGTATGTATTGAAGTTATAATAATGTAGGTAGCAAAGCCAGCAAATACATGTATCGTTATTTGTACGTATGTAGGTAGCAAAGCCAGCAAATATATGTATCGTTATTTGTACGTAGTGAAAAAAATCTAAATCTATGCTCGTTAATTATGTTATATGCCAAATTTGCATAAAATAAAATTGAAACAAATTTGCGTTCAAAAATCCTGACATTGCTCCAAATTGCAAATTAGACACCGATTTCGCAACGGAACTGTCGCAAAAACTGTCATCCGCCGCTAAGCGTCAGTTTCATCATTAAAATTAATAATTCTCAGGAAAGCTGCCAATTTTTTTAAGATTGAATTTATGAAACATCTTGGTTGGTAAGTTCCGAGTTTTATTATAACTAGTGCATGTAGCGCTAGTGAAATCAAGTCTCGATCCCACATTATTCGCAGCAGGAAGATTATTTTCTTACCGTATTCTGAATGGCCATAAACATGTACATAACCACTATCCTCGAGTTACTACCATGATGCCAATGAAATATAGTTAATACAATCAAATTAATATATCCCAAATCACAATTAAACATAGACCAACGAGTTTCCTGGAGATTATCGATCCCTATCCCTGCCGTATAATATCTCTTCAAGTATATATCCAGGGAAAAAGGGATTCCTCAAAAGCCGAATATCCTCCTTTAAAATCCTATCCAATGCTAAAAGTCGTAGTGTAGAATGTCTAAGATTAATCAACATTGTATTGGAAACTATTCAACATTCCCGTGTAATATCTCTAATCAATTCAACATCTTTTTCGCAATACCACTGCAACATATGACCTAAATGAACATAAACAAATCAAAAAACAAAAGCAATTTTAGCGGGATAGCTTCCCGCTTTGAATGGGACGTTCAAATAATTTTATAGAAGAATTAACACGACCTCGACTTTTGTAATTTCAAATGCGCTTATACTGGATTCACTGCCAAGTTTTTGGCCGACATTGAACTTGATCGTACAGCTAATATTGTGCCGTGAATGATATCATAGTAAACAAATAGTAGGTGTTAATGGGCTTTAAATGTTTTTGTAGTGATGTGCGTTTGTGCCAAGCGTATTTATTAATTTTCATCATTGACTATTTTGCGACCGTCGTCAGTAACTTAGGTTTGAAAAGAAAGCCAATCTGAAAAGTTTGCTAACGGATGAATAAAAAATATTTTTAAAACTGACTGACTGAAACATACAAGTACCTATATCGATGATAGTGTTTTTTCCCTAGAGCGACTTAGTTAATTTACTCAAAAACTGAACATTGTCTTTCCCTTGATCGGCGAAAGTTCATGAAGCAGATACTCAAACCATTATCAATTATGAAAATATTACAAATCATACTAATATTATAAATAAGATAAAGAAGTGAGTTTTATATGTTGTGTGACTAAATGAAGAGATAATTTCGAAATCTCCAAAATTATTAGTCTTAATACAAATCTTTGTTATCGAGGACCGAATTCCTCGAGAATGAAGATCTACTCGCTGTATATAGAGCAAAGAACGTTTTCTATGTATATAATAATAAAAGCATGAATACAAAATGCTTTCTGTAATTGAAAGTGAAACTAGAGTCGTGTTACTGATGGCAGTGGTCCAGTGGTCTGTGGCGAGACTGTGGCCGCTCGAGAGAGTTGGGTGTCGGTAGTGTTCGAGTGTCCACAGAGAAAGATCACGTAAAAATCTATCCTGTATAAATTTTTATTTATTTTAGGACTTCATAATTTAATAAAATCTTACACATTCTTTACTATTAAACATTTCCAACATTACCATCAAATAATTAATTAATTTCATCCACCGATTTGCTCTAAAGATATCGTTATCGAGTTTCTAAGGTACTTAGAACTTAAAAACAGGCTTTAAAAAAAACACCAAAACCAATTATTTTGAAACTTTTAAATTTCATAGCGGCGATATAAACAATAGTTCATTCTTTTCGACTTTACATGTAGCTTAGCAATATTTCTTCGTAGTTCGTAGGAACAAAGACATCAAAAACAACGCCTCGCATATTCGGTAGCCATTTCAATAATGAAGCTTTCATAGCGAGGTGTGCCGAAACGTCATTAAATCAAATCGTCAATGGCCATTGTTTCAAATTGGGAGCGCACAGTTACAATAGTAAATTTTTATGCCGCACGGCGTTCGGCTATATTGTTTGGTCCAAGTTATAAATGGCTGCGGCCAGATATTAAAGAAATTTTGTATCTGTTTTTATGTCCAACTGCTTAACTTGAAACTCTGCCACTCCTGAAAAAAGTGTTGAAATGGAATATAAAATAGTACTCCTAAGTTCTTCGACGTTTACATACTCGTACATCGGGATACAATCGGAATAAAAAAAAAAGCGGAAAACTATTTAATCCTCTTTGATTTACGAAAATTAACTGGAATTTTTAGACGATGAGACAGTCTGTTTTCTATCCCAGGAATGATTAAGGTGTTTGTGCTTATGAGAAATTAACCCGCTAATTCTTTTAAATTGGATCCGATGCTATTAAGTAATTTAGAAGTTTTATACTCGCTAATTTCTCCGTTGGAAATATAGGAAATTCTTTGTTGTTTAATAAAACTCTAATTCTTCTAACTTGGATCCGATGTTATCGAGTGTTTAAAGACATTTGCAACGGAAACAGGCGTCTGTCACAATGCCAATTCCTGGCAAGCAGACCGAAAAATAGTGGCGAAGGTCAGTGTTCTTTGTTAATGGAATACGAAGACTTTTTGCAGAATGTATTGGTTCACTATGGGTTACTACTGAAATCCCTGAAAACAATAAAGATTTTAATAATTATTGATGATGAATGATTAACATAAGGAACAAGCTACATTAATATGGGTCGCCCACAGTCACTTTTTGCATGCAGTAGCAATACAGTCGCAAAAATATCAAGATACAGTAAAATTTTACATTTAATACTTCCGTTCGCGGAAAGTAAAAGATACTTAATTTAAAATAGTGTTTCTCTAATCAAACGCTCGCCAGTTCTAGACGCCCTCAGTAATCCCATTACGTTTCTTTTCAGTGAAGTGACGTCATCTCCATACGAGGGCACACTCAGACATTCTCATTCCGAGAGCCTTACAAAGGACTGCTGTTCCTTAGCGTCGACAAAAATTAAAAAACAATGTGTCTATCCAGACAAAACAGCTGTTGGGCACGTACTGTTATTACCTTTCTTTCAGTCATAGAAAAGTCAACCTTACGTCAATGGCATACGACTCAGTTTAAATGCAGAGCTAATTGCGCCTTCACGTTAAAATAATTTAAACCCTAACTGAAACCAGTAGAGTTGCTTTTCGTCTGGTATGAATAGCGAGTCCCGTAGACGCTAGTTGCAGTTTAATTCCAGGAAGACACATAGATGCCTCAGACAGGGGTGTGCATTAAAGGCTGAGATAAAGTGTCTCTTTGAAGCCCCAATGTTCCGTGTACTCAGCATATTACGAATTTACGGAATAGGGTAAGCATAATGCAAAGGGGTGAAGAGAGTAGGCACTAGCAAATATGACTTAAGTTGAAGGGGGATTTATATGCTAGTTTCTGGTATATGGTCTCTAAGGGAACCTATAGATTTAAAAAAAGGGTAACATGAATAGTATGCCCTAGAACTTGAAAAACAGGTAACTTTAGAAATATTTACGGTTTTGCGTGGTTATTTGAAAATTGGCAAATGGAGATCTTTTAAGGTGAGTTATCATGCTTAGGGATGAAATATAAGCTCCGAAAGTCAATGAAGGTTATATAATTAAAAGAAAATGCTTTCTACACTCAAACCGCACATTAGGATACCCTGTGCCATGGGTACCATGGGCATACAACAATGACAAGTACAGTAACAAAGGTCAGACCCAGGAAAGTCACCTAAACTTACCATTTAGATTTTCACCAGATCCAGACCCGAGACCTTCAGACGGGTATAATGACTTTCTCGCCACGGGAGTTGAGTTGGGTACAAATATGAAAGATTAAAATAAAATACTTTTAAGGTATGATTCAGGACACCCCTCGAGTTTGAGTGACGACACTACACGACACACAAGAAATACTTCACGGTGGTCGATATAAATGGCGGTGGTACCGAGGATGAATGCCACAGATCACACGTTTCAGTTGTATGAAGCTAAAGAATTAGTAAATCACTCAAACCTCTATAATAACATACTGAGCTGTTCATGTTTCCTTCATAAGACTTCATGCGTTGAACGAACAAAAGACAATCGCGGCTGAGTTCAGCGACAGTAACTAATGAACATTCTCATTTTAAGGCCAGCCGTCAGGAGACAGGACAATGGATGCAGGGAAATTGAAACTGCATTTAGAAAATTCTTGCTTCCGCTTAGCATGAACTTTGTATATGTTAAGCTGCACAAGAAAATTTTACTTTATAGTCAGATCCATATCCCGATGACGTCAGGAAGGGGACCTGAATTCATAACTCTGCCAGGTTGAAACATAAATGAATAAGCGGGTATTGTTTTTAACCCCCGACAAAAAGGAGGGGCGTTATAAGTTTGACGTGTGTATCTGTGTGTCTGTCTGTCTGTTTGTAGCATTGTTGACATTCTGACACTCGCTAAACTGATTTCAATTTAGTTTTTTTTTGTTTGAAAGGTAATTTGATCGAGAGTATTCTTACCTATGTTTTGTATTCTAAAATTTGTACCCTGTTACGTCAATAAGATTGCAAGAATATGGTAAACTTGAACTGATGCTGCAGCATCAACTGGAGTATGCAGGATACCTAACACCTCAAACTTAAAGTAGATGTGTCGTGTTTGGGTTCATTGGAATGGCCTTGGTGAATATAGATTGAAAGAAATCATAGGAGGTTTATAAATTTTCTATTTATACTTGTTAAAATGTTGAAGTAGCAAATGTGCATACAGCCGACTTGATGTTAGTCACTGCTTACCACAAATTTCTGTAATAGACTTCAATTAGTACGAGGTTCCTCGCTGGTCTTGGATATCCTGATCTGCAACGGCAAGGTTTAACGATTGCTATCTGTCGATTATTGCCTGCTCTACGTTCCTCCGAAGCACAACGCCCATGAAATTTCGCTACTACCTGTCATCCATACAACCCGCAACCACTCCTGTCATTGGTCCACTTTGACGATATTATATGTAATGATCGTATCTATAATGTTATTATGATAATAAATTAGGTCTGAGTTTGTGCTACAAACAATTCAACAAGAATACATAATGTTCTATTAGCTTATTTGGTTTTATTAGCTCATTTTGCCCTCAACCTGTACTTGATCTGCAATGCAATCAATCATAACAAGTCGACTGCCTATTTAACATTCAAAGCAAAATTACGCGGTTATTATGAACCCATTGTCAACCGACACAAAGGTACTTCACTAGCTCGAATAGTTACTTTGGACCTTATTTATCTACCTTAAGATTGACTTTCGTTTAACAAAATCGTTTTACTTTTACCGATTAAAATAGACACTTACGTCGTTTAAATAAGACTGCAAGTCCTACTACCTAAAATCCTTAGCAATATTGCACGTGAAAATTTCTATGTTGCACTCAATGTCTTGATATTTAAGGGTGATATTGCACTTTACGTTTACCATTCCTGAAGAACGCAACCCGATTGTGATCTTTACAGCGATTGGAATAAAAACTACTTTATAGATGATCTGCAGCCATTTGTTTGTTAAAGCAAGGACGTTTTCGAGGTATGCCATAGCTAATGGATTTGCAAATGCATTGCTCCGCGTTCTTGAAATAGGGATATGAAGAATTTGTTTAGGATATATAAAAATGATTATGGACATCCCGAGACAGCCAATTAATTTTTAATTATATTGAATTGTTTTTTTACCTTGCTCATGACAAATATTTGTAATATTTTTTGGAGAACGTGATAATGGTACTTATCTAACATCTGAACGGATTTTTGGTAGTGTGTGTATTACGAAGTGTGCTCTTATCCATAACAATACAATAAAAATCACGAAATCTAATCAAAGATCACTTCTAATTATAGGAATAGCAAATAAGGGAATTTAAAAAAATCAGGTAGATTAGATTCTGAATAAATCGTAATTTGTTAATTAGTGAGAAGCTGTTGCTGTTTGCGGTTTGTATAATGAGTTCAATTACCACCGAAAATCCATTATATTATCTTAATATCTAATTATGTTAGGCAAGCTAGTTCTGGGTCCCTAGCACTAATAATACATACCCCATAAAGATAAAAACGATAAGGGCTGAGTTAAGAAATAGCATATCTTCAACGTCGGATATCCAAGTTTCGTAACTCCGTAACATCCCTACCGTGAAGGATAGTTTGAATGCACCTTGTTATGGCTTTTGTTGGCAATATGGACGACGTGAATACTGAAGGGTGGTTTTTTGTTTGTGCATTACAGATGGATTGTTTTTCAAAGGGCAAGTGTTAGGCACGTGCGGTGCGAGCTAACTGGTGATTTGTAAAGGATGAAAATGACGGCCATTTATATTCGCACGTCTAGAGTCTAATGGTTTGGCTTATTAAGATTTAGTGCAGGAATCATCTTTCTGACACTACATGACTGCTTATTCCAGACTGGAAGACGTATTTATCAATGCCACCTTTAGTTTAGGTTTTTATACATATATAGATGCGAGCATCTTGTGCCTACTTGTCAATATCGACAGATACCTGTCGTTAGACCTTGTCGGTGGCCCTTACCCAGTGGTAGACTGCTGCTAAGTAGTAATAAGTACTGACTAATTTTGTAATTTACTAATTTTAATTCAGTGAAAACTTATGTTTGGCATTTATGTGACTCAAAATATAAAATACCAGGCAGTAGTAAAAGGATCACAAACTTCTATTTCTAGTAAAAGGGACTTACGAACAATAAGAATCTAATTAAGTATTCTACAAATATGTGGAATTATGAACCTACATGTATTAGTTCACCTGATGTTAAGTAGTCGCCGCTGCGCATGGACATCTGATATTTATTTCTTGCCTAAACGATTTGAATTAGCTCGTGGTAAGTCCCATCGTTTGACCTGACAGTCTAGCGACCACCCTCAGATCTTCTCTCAAGTCTACCGTCAATAGCGACTCGTATTCTGGTAGTGCCAATGAGAGGCAGATTGTTCCTCCCAACTTCTCATTGCGCTGCCTCTGTCAGCGTAACATCAGGGCCTATGAGGAAAGCGTTGAGGTCTCCTGCGAAATCGACGTAACGAGTCCCGAGGACGTCACCATGCATCGTTAATCCCATCTTTCTCTTCTAGCGGTCATCCATCCTTTTTAAGACCGCGCTTGACTTGTTTTTTCGTATACATCGACACAAGTTACGGGGCTCGCATGTAGATATATGCCTACCGATATAAAGTTTATCTGAAGATACAAGGATAAGAACTGCCGCTTCAATAAAATATCTTCGTTGCTAGGATAGCAATAAACGGTGTAATACCGATCCAGGTTAGACGGAACATTCCCCTTCAGTGTACTAAACGTAAAAGGAACATAAAGTTAAGTTTAACGCACGTAATGTCGGGCGATTCAAATCAAGGCCGTATAGCTATTCAGATCACGCGTGGATTTGGCCAATGTTATAGATTAGATACTACCTAGATAGATACCTAGAAACATAATATTTATTTAGATAACACGCGAATCAAACATTATTGTCCGACATATAAAGAATAATGAACAATACTCTGAGAGTTCACATTTTGCGTCATCTCATTCTCGTTATCCTCTTCGTAAGTCTAAGGAATTCCTTATCCTGTATCCTATATCTGTATCTATATTTGGAATGCCCTGTTCCAATACTCTTCTAAAAACAAATTAAGACGTGTTATTTATTAATGTCTTTTTAATTTCTTTCTATTTCTATTTTCTCAATTTCTATATAGGTATCGCTCTTGTAATAACTTCCTACTCTTAGTTTATAGCATGAACGTATTTACTCCGCATCCAAACCAGAAATAATTCTACCACCTATTGTTGGCACAAAAACATTACAAAGAAAAACATCAGCATCTCCAGAATCCAGAAGCGTCTACAATGTACTATCGATGAAATCATTTTTATATCACAAAGCAAACATAAACATGGTCTCTGGACCATAGGCATTATGGAGGCCTCTACATTATCGGCCGTAACAACTGGGTCATAAATATAGGTACGTCGAAGCAACGAAGTATTATGCCACGAAAACATCCTAATT